>PVJN01029972.1:0-26049 GCA_004026805.1 Lasiurus borealis | reverse complement strand
AAAAGACTCCCATTGCTAGTCGGTGAAATGCTGATAGCTGAACATAAAATGTGACAGAGCTGTCAATGTAATGTTTGCGATATGAAGATCCCTTAAATTTCTAATGAGGTATTTAATTTTTAAAACGGGTTTGAGTTACAGCCTAAGGAAAAGAGGGTTCCAAAGCAGCTGTGATACTCTGAACAATCTCTCAATTGTTGGTTTTTTTTTAATTTCCAAAAACTTTGGTAAAGTAATACATAACATAAAACCTGCTATCTTAACTATTTTGAGGTGTTCAGTTCAGTGATAATAAGTGCACTCGTCTTGTGGTGCAATGATCACCACCATCTTCTTCTAAACTCTTTTCATCTTGCGCATCTGAAACTCTATACTCATTAAACAGTGACTCCCCACTCTCGCTTCTTCCAGTCCCTGGAAGCCACCGTTCTTCTGTCTCTATGATTTTGACTACTCTGGGTATTCCAAAATTCGAGTTATATAGCTTTGTTTTTCTGTGACTGGCTTATTTCACTGAGCATAGTGCCCTCAAAATTCATCCATGATGTAACATGTGTCAGAATTTCCTTCCTTTTTAAGGCTGAATAATATTCTGATTTTATATATATATATAATTTTCTTTATTCACCCATTGACGGAAACCTGGGTTGCATCCATATTTTAGCCATTGTGCATAATGCTGTTATGAACATATAGCTTAAGACCCTGCTTTCAATGGAACATATGGTAATTCTACTTTTTTTTTGGAAAAATTGCTGTATTGTTTTCCACAGCAGCTGTATCATTTTATAGTCCCACTAACAGTGCACAAGGATTAGACTCTACACCCTTGTCAATACTTGTTATTAAACAACATTTTAATTTTAAGACCCATGTAATAAGGTTGTATTTTGAAATATTAATTCAATTATTATTTTTTTAATATTGGCAATTCCAACGTCCAGGTTGTCCTGTGATTCTTCTTGGTTATTATATGTAATAGGCAAATGGATAACCCTTCCTCCAGTAAGATTGAGTTCTAAGGCTTATTGTTCCTGGGAAGGAGAATTCTTGTCAGAATGAAAGAGGAGTGGAAAGCCGGCCCCTCCTGGCCCTCTGGTTAGGGAGAGTGAATGAGATGTAGAGATAAGATGGAGAGGGAAAAATACTTGTCCTGGTTCTCCTTGTCTAAGGGTGGGGATGAGAACAATGGATGGGTTAGTGGTCTACTTAGCTGGAAAGGATATAAGCAGTGTGCTGGTAAATGTATAACACAGCTCTCTGGAAAAACAAAACAACCTTCCCCTCACCCCATGGGATATTGTAGCATTTGCCAATTTGCATGGTGTAAATTCTCCCAACATGGTTGATTTCAAGCTACCAAAGCAAACTCCTTGAACATGGAGTTGGGAAAATGGATGCAACAGTATGTCATTATATAGAACTTTCCCCAAACAGATATAATAGTTGTAAATAACCTTGAGAGTAGCCAAATGTAGTAAAATAATTACTACCTTTGCTTTCAATATAATTAATTGAAAGTTTATTTAATGATGGTTATGCTTAGCAATGGACTCACAAAACTTCTAAGAAGTTAACAGTCGTTCCTATGAGCAAGCTGCCGCATCCCACTGGTTATAAGCTTCAGTAATCAGAGCCTGGAAACCACAGTGTATCATTAGTGAAGAAAGTGACTGGCTACCTGAGGCTGAGATAGTGTTGGTGGTCCCCCAAGTTTTAGGAGGAGGCAGTGGGAGAGCTGTGGGCACTCTAAAGTGGAAGAGCTGTGGGCTCAGTGGGCCAGCAAAGGCCTGGAGTTCATACAAACGGGCAGAAATGTCATGTTTGGAATGAGAAAGCTTACAAATATTGGATGGGTTAGTGGGCTGGAAAAGGAAATAGGCACTGGTGTGCTGGACCACTGTGGACTGAATGCCAGACCTGTGGGTTTTGGAACTGAATGTCATTATGAAACCCATTTGGCTAGAAGGGCTAGTCTTTCTTCAGTGGTCACCTGTCCAGGAAGCAGTCCAGGGAGCCATTCTGTAGCAGCATCCATTAAGTGTTCAAAGCACCCTCAATTCATCTGCACCCCCAACTTAGGAGATCACACAGGCTCTGTTCCCAGATGTCATTTTGGAGGAAAAGCAAGGGGGAGGGGAGGAAATCCAAAGACTGAGCCTTTATCCCAAAGAGACTCAATCCTCTAAGAGATTAAACAAGAAGACACCTGAGATTCCATAAATGAATACCTTTCAAGTTTGTTTCCACTGCCACTCAGGCAGGTAAACTTCTGCAAGGGAGATCTTGAGTTTGCAGAAAACAAAGACACATGCTTGCCTCTAAATGTGTAGAAAATATGCGACCCTGCTACACCACTCCCCTTTTCTCCAGGCGTCCCTACCTGTACTATCAAAGATAAAACAGATTAACCCACCACTAAGCTATTGCAATTGGGGTTGGGATTGTAGGCAGGCAATGTTTTTCCAGTCTGTCCTTAAATTTAAGGGGAGCAATGGAACTCTGTGGGCTGAGGCTGGAGGGTGTGTAGCTGTGACAGGAGTTAGCACTGAGAGTGGGGTAACTCAGGAGGCAGCACAGTGAGCCGGGTGCAGAGAAAGCCCTGCACTGTGTTTGAAGAAACTGGTAAGAGGGAGATGGAATTTAAAAATGTAGAATGGCACTGACTTTCTTCAAATTTAAATTTTAATAGTCGGTTAGCTGTAGTTTTTAAAAATTTGTTTTTATTCTGAAAACAAATTTTCCACAATAATGCAATTAGTTTCAAATCAATAAAATAAAATAGCTCATTGATCTGGCTTTTCTACAATGGACAATTGATTGAAACATTTAAGGCAAGATTCACTTATTCATCTCCATTTTAGAATGGAAAGAATATACCAGACTTCTGGAACTGGTTAAGGTTAACAAAATATGGGAAAGCTTCTTTTTCTTTTCTTTTTTTTTTTTTCTTTTGGTAGTTTCCTGGGTAAAAGCTTTACATTACTGTGGATATTTTATAGTAAGACACTTTGTTTCTTACTTTTTTTTATAAACCCATTTTTAAACTTAAAGGCACACAATAAAGCTTTATGCATTTATTAAAATATACACATTTTGGTAAATTTAGAATTTTCCCTTAGTATCTTGATATATCAATATATTGTCAACACCACAGTCAATTTTAAAATAAAATATACTCCATAACATATCTGCATATTATTTCTTTCATCATGATACACTACAACACCCCATTGTACAGTGCACCAATGGGAATTAAAAACCACAAAACGAACAAACTTTAACAAATACAGCAGTTTATATATATAAATATATATACATGTATATATGTATACATATACATATATACATGTATATATATTTCAAAGATATATCAAAGAACAACACCAGAAATTACCAGCTGCAAAAAGCAAGTTGTACTTCTCAAGGACCAAACAAAAATGAAACAAGTTTGTAAAATTTACAGGCTGTACTTATAACTTTGGGTATGAATTAAACAGTAACCTTTCTTTTCCACAGTGAGAAAAAGCTAGAAGGTCGAGTCCTGTTGTTAGATGGTGTAACTTTGTAGGATGAGAACAACACATGCTCTCTTCCAAACCTGCAGCCCCTTCTGTTAGCCCAGACAGTTGAGGTATTTATGTGCCACCATAGCATTAACAGTGTCTTTGTTTTGGAAAGTGGGGGTTTATGATTTCCTGTATAGACTCTTGCCTTTGGGAGTGTGAGTGAGACCAGTGCATCACAACTGCCAAGACCAATCAGGAGGAGATGGGTAAGGAGCAGTCTCTCATTCCAGTATTGGAATGAACACAATCCTTCCTACTCTGCACTTCCTGAGAAATTTACATCACTCACAATTCCTTTTAGCCAATGTCACCAAGTCAATGTCAGGAACACATAATAGGAAAAAAAAATGCACTGAGGGAGTCCCTAATGAAAAAAAGTACACTGCCTCCATTTCCTACTTTGAAGACAAAGCCATTTTCTTTTCTTTTTGTACCTAAATGCACTTAAATGTTCTTAAAGAGTAAGAAATTAGAGCTATCTGCTTTCAGAAGACTTCTAGCCCAAAGCTGTCTTTGTGAAAGCTCTATATGAATGTTGCAATTCCCATGCATGTAGAATACTGTGTAATGATTTCTAACACTATTTTAGTTGATACTGCAGGATATAGGCTCAGTATTTTTGAAAGACTTCAAAACATCCACTAATCTCTTTTTGGTTTTAAATCCTAAAAAAAAAAAAAAAAGTCTTTTTCTTGGAGAAGTAATTTTGGCAAAAGGCAACAGCTTAGGTGTTTCAGGGTGATGCATGTACGACTTAAGCTCAACAAGAAGAGGAAAGCAGTTTAGACAGGAAGTTGCTTTTGAGGAGGAAAAGCCATCACAACAGCCTCCCCTGTAAAGTCTTAGGGAAAATACAAGTATACAAGGAACAACAATTATGTACATGAAAGAGGCTTTTTGCTACCCATCACCATTCCAGCTGAAAAACATGAAGTAAACTCCGTGGAGAAACAGCATCCCGGTTCCTGCTTGTGGTGGAGGGCAGGGTCTGGGATGCTGTTTCTGCGCTTGCGCAGTTTAATTACAAATATTGGCTGTCTCAGGGCCAGACATCACTGCTTACCAGGAGGCAACTTTCTCTCTCTGGATCTTCAGAAGGCCCCCCTCGACCAATAGGTCTTCAATATCAGGGAGGTACTTGCACACAAGAGTAACCTAGGCCTAGTAAAAATTTTGGAGAGAAACACCTTCCTTGACTTGTCTTGTTCCAAATGGCATGAAAGTGGAGTGCTGTCACGCAGCCCTAGTGGCCAGCTTCGGAGTATGTGTTCCGTTTGCAACTTCCTCCGCTCCAGCGTGAGAAATGAAGGCCATCTCTGTATTGCTTACTGACCTGAAGCCCTACATCCAAGAGTGCACCATTAACTGCTGCCTGAACTTGGCAAGCTGACCCCAGCTCTAGCTTCGAACACATTTCCTGATTTCTGACCTCCCCACCCACCAAGACATTCCAGTCTGAGGAACATGTGGTTTCCCCTCAGTGGGCTTCCACTGACATCTCTGGACCTGGTGAAACCTGCTGGGAGAGGCCACAGCAACTTCGTCTACCCTCAAACTCTTTGTGCTCAAGCTAAGTCACATCTTGAGCTGGGGTTTTACTGTGTAGCTCAGATAGAAATAAAAACTCATCAGGTTTGGTTATTTAAATTTTATTGTTGAGAATTTTAAAGTGGCTGCATATTGCTTTGTCTTATACGTCCCTATGTCAAATGTTAGGTTACTGGTCAAAGGAAGAATCATACATTGCCTTCAGTATGGGTATTTGTTCTGTTTAATGTGGTAAATCAACTTGGAGTGTCTACGGGACTTGTGAGCTCCTTGCATAGGCGGGGGAATTCACTGACCCAGCTTCTTAAAGTCCAACTTTCCCTGATTCATACTGTCATCATTTCCCCAGTGCCTCCCCACCCAAGGAGAGCCAGCCAGCTCAGTTCCACTTGCACGTCTATCTGTGGGTGAGCCCTAACCTGCCTTCTCAAATTTCCTACTGTTACATACATAAATCATGCATAATTCATAAGCTCCTGCCAAACTAGCTTCTTGCTTTCCCTTGAAGGAGGCACAGTACAAATTATTAGTCAGGAGACAGCCATCAGCCACATTCTACACCTTACTCATGCTGATCTTCCACTGGGCAAGCCTCTCCCCCATTTCTACCTGTAAAATTCTGTCCATTCCACAAGGCTCAACACAAGGGCTGCATTCTCTATGATCTTTTCCATATTTGTATCCTCACTGAACATTATAACTTCCTCATCTTACCTATCATTTTCATGATTGTTCTTTATTTATATATCTTATTTTCCCTATTTCGTATGCCATAGCACACCATAAGCACTCCATAAAAACTTGTTGAATAAATTATATTTTATTTTCCTTTCATTCATCACACATCCATCCATCCATCCATCCACTCATTCAGATACTTATGGAACATCTACTATGTGCCAGGTACAGGTACCTGGTAAAATCCAGGCCTGAAACTTATCTGTGGGTTTCAATAACCCATGCTATTGTAATAATCTGCCCTTACAGAAGGAGTTTTTTTCTTATTTGTACTTCTTCCTGTCATTACCAACAATCTCATTATTTTTCAAGTTGCCCCTCATTAGCAATTAGCATTGCATATGAAGTTTCTGCATTTCAGTACTTACCACACCTCTAGCTTTGTTTTATCCTTTTGTTTGCCCACAGCTCCCTGCTTAATTATTTTGGGGATTATATGTAATTTAATAGCCACCTGGAATCTTTTTGAAATGAAGCAGAGTACCAATAAATCAACGACTAAAAAAATCAAATAATTGGCTCCAAACCACAAATCCACATGATGTAACCTCATTGGAAGGGCTCTTGCTGCAGAGAAGAATTTAATAAAATGTAGGTCTTCCTTGGACTCCTTTCAAGGGGGCTAAATTTCTATGGTAATTATTTATAAGGTGATCTTACTTATAATGTGGTTTCACAAATGTGGTCTTAAGAAAATTATCAGGAAACACTAGTAAAATCATCCTAGTGATGGATGGTATTCAAAAACTGCATTGTGAAATCTGGGACTGTTTCATGAGAGCTGAGGAGCACAAGGAAAAATATGTCTATTTGCCTTATAAAAACTTTTGTCTATCATATTGACTAATTTTAAAAAAAACTAAGTTTGCTAGGAAGATGACTAATTAATTTTAGAGAAATAAAGAGATCAAAGCTTAAAAAAACTATAGAGACACTCTTTGAGAGAAGTGACTTCTGAAATGAAGTAGTTCATAGGGTCTTCACAAAATCAATGCCAATGCTATTTCCAAAGCTTGTGTTCTCTCTTCACATGCTCCAGAAGTTGCATACAGTGGCCACCAGGCTATTATGACTTTAGTACCTAAAATCTCTCTAGTAAAAGGAAGCTCTTTCACCTACATTAAGATTTTGTTATTTTGCATTCATATTTCTCTTTGAACATTTATAATGAATACAGTCCCACCCTATCTACCTGGATATATCCCAGGCTCAACCAGATTTTATTTAAACTAGGCAGATCTGTTGAATTCTAAAACCAGTTCAAAACTTCATTTTCACAAAAATTGCTGATGATTAGATTACAATTAATGCCCAAGGATCTGCTTCACAGACCAGGTGTCTTTATGGCTGAGGTTAAGGGAGAAAATAAACAACAACCCAGCACTGCTAAGCATTACATTAAAATGACAACTGACCTCAGAAAACTAGAGTTATAAACAATTAATATAGAAGAATGAAAAAGAAGGTCTAGAAAATAGTAGTTATTTGAATTTAAATGACATGTTGGCTATGGGTATGATATGCAATCTATTTAAAAACATATTAAAACAATAGTTTCAATTGACCTTTTAAAAATACTATGGTAAAACCCAGTGCATCAGCCACGGGGACTTGTGATGTTCAGCTGTTTTATTTCTAACTATCCGGCTGCCGTGCTGCTCTTTCCCTGGGCTGAGAGCCTCCAAGGGCACCTGTCGCTCTTTTCTGCATTCCTATCACTTATCACGTGGTACTTTCCCAATCAGAATTAGTTGAGTGAAAAAAATGGACTTCTGCCTCCTATCCATAATCTTACAGTGTGCCAAGATGGCACTAACTTCAACCTGTAAGAAGGAATATATTTAAACATTTGTTGATGTGTTCTGGAAAACTTTTGGCGTAACAATAGATCCGGGAGAAAGGGAGTAAGGAAATTTGCTACTTTGCTCCATTTTCAGAAGTTCTCACAGAGACTTTAGCTTAACCCAAGCTGTGCCTTCACATGCATGTCTCCATCTCTCAACACAGCGCTGGAATCCCTGCAACCCAAGAGCAGTTAATAGACCACAAGCCCTTTCCTATTGCAGATTGCCTCCTCCAGCTTGTTTCAGAAGAATTCCTTCAAGAGCACCTCTTACGGCCCAGATTTAGGCCTCACCAGGTAGCTATTTCTCTGGGCTTCAGTGAAATTGCTCTGGGAAATAACAGGGAGAAAAATACATGTCTAAAAGTGAGCTACCCCAGAAGAATAAGGTTCAAAAGGGAAATGTGATCTCATGGAATGCAATTACCTAAGAAGCTGTGCTTCAACACTTTTGTTTTCTGAGTAGTACCCACCAATCAAATGGTGGCATATCTTAAAAAAAAAAAAGAAACACGACAGAATTTATAATTTTAGAAATCTGAAATAGAATTTGCAATGTGATCTCAGTGGCTGGGTCACTTCTCCTTGTAAAGATTTTCATCTGATTATAAAACAAACAGCCTCCTTCTTCAAGGCATATTAGTGCCATGAAATCATGCTCCACCTTTGCCCCCTTCCATTCTATCAGCAGGAGCTTAGAGTCGGCTATAAGAGAAGGCTTGACAGGGAGTTAATTTCTGCCAACATCCCCTTGCCTTCGCTGCAAGAGATGTTATTTAATGTTTTGTGGGCATTTACGTAGAGCTTTGATGGTGTTCCTCACCCCATTACTGGGTCTGCAGGACTGCTGTATGATAAATCTGAAGCCTTTGGGGAATTGGTTTCAGAGTCCTTGACCTCTGGGGGATCCTAAAGTTATATTTTGGAGACTGTGAGAATGTTGGTGAATAAAAAGAAGCATGTGTCTTTTCCATGAATTTGTTTTTGTGAGATTTCAGGACAAAATGCTGCTTGCAGAGGAAGTGCCAATGCCACCTGCCCACCCTGGCCTGGGGGAGCCGCCCTCAGCCCGAATACTGAGCACAGAGCATTGCCCTTTCGGTCTCAGGTGGTAGAAATGCTGCCTTGTGCCCACACCCACCCGCTTTGGCACATCTCCACAAAGAGCTGCAGCCTCAATGTGGTCCAAGAGGTTTTCTCCTTGCTTCTTGGGGTCTCCATAAGAAGCAAAACGATTCAACCAGCAAAGCAAAGGCCTGGGAAACATTTGCTGCCGTCAGCTCTGATGGTTGCATCTAAGTTAGAATTTCTTGTAGCTTCTTTTCAGTTTTTTCAAAAAATTTTTTCTATAAGGGGGCCAGTCAGGGGACCCAGGTTAAAACCCTTCAACAGAACTATCCTGAAGAGCAAAAGGAGCAAATGCAGGCTATCACTGGGTTCTGACTTTGGGGAAGGCTGGATTTTTGAATGAGAGGCAAAACCGTTTTCACCTTCTAGCCCACAGGTTAAGTCACTGAAAACACATCACCACCATTTCTACGTATTTCTTGGGTTGTTCACTCCTACTCTGGAGAGTAATCTAACTCATCATTTGCAATCAGGGCCTCCGAGTTCTGTTTGTGTTTGCTTTTGCTCTTCGCTTTGCTACTTGTCCGGGTGTTGGCCGTGGCATCTGACATCTGTTGGTAATAGAAGCCTTTGTCTTCGGACGGCCCGCCCCAGTTCTCCTGGCTCTCACCCTCGGTGGCATAGGAGAAACCCTCCTCCACGGAGAAAGGGTCGTCCACGTCGTAGCTCTGGTACGTGCTTTGGTGCAGGGCCTCCTCGCGGGCGCTGATTTCCAGGGTGCTGTTCCAGATGCCGTACCCAAAGTAAATGAGCATACCTGCAGGAGGGAGAGGCACAGGTGACTGAAAGGCACAGGCAGCTGCTTTGGGGTCCATGGCATGAGTGGGAGATCACTCTCCATGGTGCCAGCAGGGCTGGGGGCCGATGTGTTTCCTTTGGTCTACACTGAGTTTGGAAGAGACTAGGATGAAAGGCCATTAAAAATCGGGAGACTGGACTTTAGGCAACCCATATTTACAGCTTCTCCTAGAAAAGTCTGACGACACTGCCCCCCATATTCCTGTATGGCTACTTAGGGCTGGAGGTAAGAACTAGCCGACTCCTTACAAAAGATGTGGGCTCTCGAGGTCACCCCAGTCCCCACCTCCCCTGTTGACATCCAGCTCACTGCATTCATGTAGGTGCCAGCCAAGAATCTGCAGTTTTAAAACCTTGGGTAACATATTTATGGATTAGAAACAGTGTATTCCCAACATTCTCACATTTTGTTATCCCATGCCTTCATGTTTTATTTTGCCACTTAGCAACAGGCATATGTCACCCCCTGCTTTCCCTTGGCATATTTCACTCACTGGCAGCCCAATACGCTACTGCCGCACAGAGCTGCCCACTCCCTCCTGTGGCCTCCCAGAGCGCCTAGTGCATGCCGCTGTTCTGGCCCTTAGAACAGCTACTGTGCGACTGATTATCTGCACAGAGAGGTCCTCCTACTTTATAGACTCTGCAGAAAACTGGCACTTAATATCGGTGGAATGAATGAAGGAGGATTCCTGAGAAGCATGAAATATCCAGGGCAATTCCTGTTTTGATGTCACTCCAAGCAAAGGAAAGAAACTTGTCTCTCTAGTCAATCTGTAGCATTAATATGGGCCAATGTTTCATTTCTATTAAAATTACTTGATGCAAAGTGTAAAAATAATTTGAAAGCCCCATTTTCTATTTCGAAAACTGAGAACTATGGCCATGGGAGGCCATAGGGCATGATGATTAAGAGTGTGAGCTGTGGGTTCCAATCCTGCCTCCACCACTATTCACTGTGTAATTACGTCGCCTCTTGGTGTCTCAATTTTATCTTCTGTAAATCATGAGAGCATTGTACCTATAATATGGGGTTGCTGTGGGAATGAGACAGTTAAGCAGTAGTTTTCAATCGTGGCTGCACCTGAGGGTCACCTGGGAAGTTTTTGAACCACTCTGATATCCAAGCCTCACTGATAGCTGAGTTAATTGAGCTGCAATGTGACCCAAGCATAGGTTTGGTTTTTAAAGCTCCACAGGTGATTCCAACCGTCAGCCAAGTCTGAGAACCCCTGAGATGAGGAACATAGAACTCCTGATGCATGTATTCCACCGCCAACTCTGGCCATATTATAGCCTCCCCATTGGGGGCCTCTCAGTTATGCAACTCCCTTCCAGGCCCCCCACACCCTCTTCTGAGTGGTACTAGTCCCGTTGGCTTTGCTAACCCTGCAGGCATCTGCTGGGCTCTTTGCTTAGAATAGCGAGGTCAAGCCTGCTTTCCGCTCTGGTGCTTGAGAAAATCCTGCTCTCTTTTGAATTTGAAGTGTGTCTATTTAAGCTTGGGTTTCTTCTTCCTTGTCTCAAATCATCGCCCCCCCCTCCCCAACCCTCCATGAAATCAACTTTTCAGCAGCCAAAGTAAGCAGAGATTTATAGTCCTAATTGGTAATAAATCCTCGAGTTAATGATTTGCAGATGTAGCTATTACTTCTCAAATAGTGACTATTTTTCTGAGCAGGGATTTTTACTTTCTTGTCTGGGGGTGGGAGTGGCCATGGGGGTAGTCATTATCCTTATGTAGCATGAGGCCCTAAATTAAGACATCTTCTAAAAGGGCCAGTATGCCGCTTCTTAGAGAATGCCTCTGGTAGAACCATGCCTAAGATCTGAGAATACATTTCAGGAGACTGAAGTGGAATTAGCAGATACCCTCTTCCTTTCACTTAATTTTGCTTGTTTGCTATCTTTTTTTCCCTAGATATCCAGGCAGGTGCCAAATCTTGCCTCCTACTCCCACTTGGTATCTATTATATCAGTTCTTTCCTCTCTGATCCCCTTTTCTGACCTTATTTATTTCCCTCCTGAACCCGTTGCCATTTTTTCTTCTCCCTTTGCCCCTAACTTCTCTGCCACCCATCAGCTCATTTAAGCACTGGTTTGACATTTATTTTGACAGGTAGGTATTGGGATGCCAGGAAGATTGATATATATGGGCATGAAGTGCTTATAGAATCATAGATATTCAGAGTCTATAGATCATTCATTTATTTGAATACCTTCATTTATAGAAGACACAGAGGTTAGGGAAGGCTAAATAACCCCCTTAGGTTCCAGAGGAGCAGAACCAGCATTTCCTATGGATCTAGAAAAGGCTCTTTCATGTCCAGTCCTTCACACCTCCTTCCCCCTGGCTGGTTTACAGACGATGCTTATTGCAGTGATGATTCAGTAAGAGGTTAGGTCTACATTGTTGTTTGGGAGTGGCTGAACCTAGAAGGAATGTGTGTGTGTGTGTGTGTGTGTGTGTGTGTGTGAGAGAGAGAGAGAGAGAGAGAGAGAGAGAGAGAGAGAGAGAGAGAGAGAGAATATGTTGACTATGATTTCTTTGGGAATGCAACCATGAAAACCTGCCACATAAATATTTATGGGCCTTTTAATGTTTGCTCTGAGCCCCCTACAGTTTCAAAGGTGTATCACTCTGCCTTCAAAAACACATTAAAATATGATTGCTGTAAACCAAGAAGCAACTGTGCGTGCAGCCCAACGGAATAAATCGTAGGTATTCTCCAAGTCCTGCCTCTCTGTTTGCCTTTATCCCTCTGCCGCCCCTCGACCCTCCAGCCAATTCAGGAAGAGTGGTGGGAAGCAGAGAAGGATCAGAGAAAAGAAAAAGTGGCGGGGGACAAAGAAACAGAAGGGAACCAATGAAGTGAGGGAGGGAGGAGAGAGAGAGGAGAGGAGAGGAACATGTACCACCATCTGTCACACATAAACAAAGGCTTTGTGTCGGAGGAGTAAACAGAGCTGCTAAAAGCCTCCTGTGTGGAAGCAGGGGGTTTTGTTTCTGCTCCTTCTTTCACTTGGCTTAGAGAACGAAGCATGAGGTAGTTTCTGAAAAATCTCTGGGGATTCTGAGAATCTTGAATCATCTTAACTAAACTTCACACAAGAGCTCTGGGTGCTGAGATCTTATAACGATGCATTTATATTGCACCTTTATCTCAAGGATCTCAAAAAATTATAGAAATGTTATCTTGTTTAGATTCCTCCTAGCCTGTTTGAGAATGTGTGTGTGTGTAAGATTATGGTTATGTACATTTCAGACAGGAAACTGGGCACAGGACAGAAAAAGGATTGTCCATGGCAACACAGTTAGTGGTCAGACTGCGAATCCTCTGTATCTCTCCAGCCCTAATCCAGGGGTGCTTCCATCTACCAGGGCTGGCTATGAAGTATAGACTGGCTGAAAAAGTTTCTGCTTAATTTTTTATTTTGAAGATTTTTTTGAACATATTCAAAATTGGAGAGAAAAGCATAAAGGACCCCATGGACACATCACTAGCTCCCCCCCAACACCCACTCTCCTAATTCCTTCTCTCTAGATTATTTTGAAATAAATCCCTTTCATCCTATGTATATATTTTTAAAACAGACTCCTTAAAAAATTTAACTTACTATCATTATACATTTAAAAACTTATATATATAAAAAAGAGAACTCATGGTCATGGGCAATAGTGAGGGGGGACAGGGTTGGTGGAGGTGGAAGAGGGCATAGAGGGGATAAATGGTGAGGGGACAAATAAAATAAATAAAAACTAATAAATGATTAATATCATCTGATATCTACTAGTAATAATTTCCCTGAATTATTACATACGTGGGGGAAACGCTTCACTTTATGAGGCTATATACTTTTTTCAGTGATGCCGTCTTTGCATGAAATAGTTTTGGGCACTGCTACTTAGGTTGTCACTGGGACAGTTATTATATTTTTTTTGTAAATACTTAAAGATGACAAAGTTTTATTTTTGAGAGTGGATTTTGTTTTGGCCTAAGCCTGAATTCATTTGGAATCAAGCCTCGAGAATACGATGGCTAATTGAGAAATACTATTTATTTATCCTATTTGCATATTTAATTCTGCGGTTCTTTAAAAACTGCTTTGTAGTTACATATTTTATATCTGTAATAAATAAAAGGCAGGTGTGATATTGAAAATCAGAAGGGAATCAATATTTATGCTGCAGTATAAGAGAACAAAACAAACAAACAAAAAAAACAAAACCCCCCAAAATGGGTCCTGGAGGCTCTCCGGTGGGACAGCCGTTTATTTTTTTACTTGATGGGTCCTGGTGGAGGGGCACTCAAAGCAGAGACAAGTTAGCAGCAGAAATGTTTCAGTATTTTAACAACAGACATGGCTGTGCTGGGGCATGCGGGCTGCATGCCAGCTCTGGTCAAAGGTAATGGCTGCGAGTCCTCGAAAAGCTGTTTGCAGTGAAGGGCCCTATTCAAAAGGAGGCTTTGCTTCTTTGCTAGACAGAGTTTCCTGGTGGAAAACGTGCCCATGAGAAGTTTGGGCTAGATGGAGGGAGAACCTTGCCTTCAGCAATTGAATGGGCTTTCTTTATTATAGAGTAGAACACTCTGTGATCGTCAAGCCCTTTATAAAAAAGCATTTTCTTGTCCATCATCCCAGAGAAGCTAGGAACTGAATAATAATCCAGCAGTGATAAAACGGCACCGGAACTCACATCTCTTGAATCCAGAGGGGGCGCTGTTCCCATCTCACCTAAATGCCTTGGGAAGGTTTAGAAATGCCAAGCCTGCCTTCAGATGCAGGGGCACCTCACTATGAGCAGGCAATATACCTGCGTGCTCTCCTTGTGGAGATCCGTTCTGTGATAATTAAGCAAATGACCCAAATCTACAAGTGAGAGGGGTAGGAGGAAGGGTCCTCTGGATCATCTGGGAGAAAACCTAGAACAAAAACTTAACTCTGCAAAGAGACTGGAGGACCTGCAGATGGGTAGCAGCAGGTTTCCAATTCTGCAGGCACACTCAGGCTGGGGAGCAGGTCCCTGACCTCTGGAGTCCCCCAGGAGCTGCCTGTCCTCTGCTCAGAGCTCTGTGTCAGGCGGGATGGGGTGGGCCACCTGACCTCGGCTGGGTGGAGCTGCCTCTTCCTGGGGAGCACTTTCCATCAGGAAGCCCTGCCCGCTGCAGATAACTGGGGCACTTTGTTTTGCCCCGAGGCTTTTTTGTTTTTATTACTCTGGGATCAACTTTCCAAACACATTTGCCAACGCAGAAATGAAGACTGGATGGTGCTGAGGTGTCCTCCCATCCAGCACAGTCTCCACCAGCTCCCACGCTGCTGGTTATTTTTTACGCCGTGGTAAGTTCTGGTGACTGCAATAGCAATAAGGTTTACTATGGAGTGGCCAGGAAGAGCAGGCTTAGGGCGGAAAGATTCTCTCCCTGGCTCTGAAACTAATCTAAACTGACACAAAGCCACATCACGTTAGGTCTCAGTTCCCCATCTGCAAAATGGAGCTGGGGACCCCTTATTTTATTTCAAGGGTATAATGGCCATGAGGCAGAATGCATTTTGTTAAAGAATATCTTAAAAATGTAATGATCCGCCCAGACCGGTTTGGCTCAGTCGATAGAGCGTTGGCTTGCGGGCTGAAAGGTCCCAGGTTTGATTCCGGTTGGGGGCATGTACCTTGCTTGCGGGCACATCTCCACTATGGGGTGTGCAGGAGGCAGCTGATCGATGTCTCTCTCTCATCGATGTTTCTGACTTTCTATCTCTCTCCTTTCCTCTCTGTAAAAAAATCAATAAAATATATATTTGAAAAAAAAAATGTAATGATCCAAGCCAGCAGTTCTGCTTCTATCTCAATAGAAACCCAAGGGAAATGTGTCCATGAGACCACCAAATGCATGTACAGGGATGTTCATAGAGGTTCTATTCCTAATAGCCCCCAAACCGGAAACACGCTAAATGTCCATGGACGCAATGGATAAATCCCTTGTGGTGTATTACTACAGAGCAAGGCTAGGTGGCAAGGAGAATGAACAAACTAAAACTACAGGCAAAAACGTGACTGAATCTCACACATACACATAATGCTGAATCTCACACACATACATAATGCTGAGGGAAGGAAGCCCAGCCTCTGCTCTTTCATGGCTCTAGGTCTGTTCCAGTTGCACTGCACATGCCCATGACAGGGCCTTCCATCTCTGCGATGGCCCTCTCTTCCTTCATTCTCAGGTGCCCCTGGGTTCATCACCTTCCCCTTCCTCCCCTCGTGTCTCCCTGTCCTGCATAGCACCTCAGCCAGCAGGCACATTTGACTGTAGCAGGATCCACCACCATACTCCCTCCTTCTTGGAATTCCACTGGCCCTGTTGCCATCCTCAGCCCGGCCTTCATGACTTTTCTTACGCTTCTGATGTTGAAGGTGCCAGTGGTTTTCTCCTCTGCCTACAAGGAGAATTTCAAACTTATGTATGGAACAGCTCAATTCCCAATTCATGGTCCCCTTCTTTTCCTCCTATTCCCCTCATCACAATGGCTGCTTTGGTCAATTTCCAGTAAGATTTTAGATGATAGCTCAAAGACCAAAGATGGTGTCTTCTTTTTGGAATATTTATGTTTTGGTACAGGATATATAAACCCCATTGTCCAAATCACAAGTTCTATCTGTTCTCTACAGCTATAGGCAAGAATGTGTTTTCCTTAGAAGAACTGAAAACATTTCAGATGAAAACTTGGTGGACTTCAAGGTAAGCGAGCTCACAAACTGGTCTAACAGATAATTGATTCATCATAATGGACCGTGGGGAACAGTTGACCTGAAAGATGTCCTTGAAAACCCCACTGCAGTGTTCTCACTGGTCCCTCCTATTTTCATATCCCCGAGACTCTGCCCAGCTCCTTAAGGTGGTCTTCTCAAAACTGCACCGGCTAAGAGAAAAGGAGAATGAAGGCTGCTTTGTGCTCATTTTGTTGGGGTTATTAACCATTTGCTGTTGGATTACTTCTCTTTCCTGAAGAAAAGAAACAAGTGCTGGGTAATCTTGTTGGGACTTGTGCCTCATTTAACTCTATGAGTCGTGTCTTCTGAAGGTCAAAGCTTAGGAAAACATTGTGACAAAATGCTGTACTAAGATTCATTTACAGAGGGTTGGGTTAAAAAATGTATCAGGAAGATTATCAAGTTATGACTCAGCCCAAATCTTTAAAAAATTACCTGATGTTTCATAAGAAGAAGCTCCATTTAAAAATATCTCTACTGTTCTCCCCCCAAAAGTTATATTATAAATAGAGATTAAGAGAAAAAATATGGCATTTTTTTGAGACTCAGAGGTTTAGAAGTGGGATATTTATTCTATAATATCATTAAAGACTTTATAAGCCAATTTGGTGTTGTGGGATGGATATATTTTATATAGGCAAACATTTATTTTGAAAAACAGGGAGCTTTATAATTAAGCAATCTGCCTTGCTTGCTAATATCTTCTTATTCTTCTCTTTAGATGAGTGGCTCTCAAATTTGAGCATACATCAAAATCACTTGGGGGGCTTATTGAAACCTAAATTGCCCTTGGAGATTCCGTTTTGGTGGTGATAGGGTTCAAAACTGAATTTCTAACTAGTTCCCAGGTGATGCTGACGTTGCTGATCGTGGGGGGGGGGGGGGGAGCACCCTTTAAGAACTACTGCTCTAGATCATTTTAAACATGGCTGCACGTTAAAATGACCTGCACACAAAAAAATACCCTCAGTATTGGCCATGTCAGACCAACCGAATTAGAAAATCTCTGTGGCGGAGTTCCTGGGTGTAGAATGTTTTAGAAACAACTCAGGTGATTCTGATGTGTGTATCTTTGTTCTAGGTGAAGCTAACTAGTACACCAGCTTTCAAAGATCACCATGCCAAAGCAGTTAGTAGCTCACAGCTGGTGCTTGCTGACCTGTGGGCTCCTGTGCCCTGGCTGGCTGGCCCCAGGCTGCAGGGTGGCATCCTCCCCTGTCAGGGAGTATCGGTTTCTGGAGTGAGCTGGAAGTCTGTGCTATCAGCAAAACTTTATTACAAAAGGCTCTCTGGGAGTTTCTTCTGATAACTGGGAGGGCAGCCTGAGTCAGAACAGGTTCACGCTGTACTTTGGCATGTGATAGCTAGTCTGGGGGACAATGAATCACTTCAGGTTTTGAAAAGAAAGGCAGGAAAGAAATAGTTCTCATTGCTTTCCCCAATATTTTCTTATTTAAGCTCCAAACAGCCACCACACCAATGCTACTAAATTATCTGCATTTTTGCAGATGAGTAACCAAAAACTGAGGTTCAAAGGAGTTAAGCAAACTTCTCAAGGTCACAAGACAAAGGTGGCAGAGTTGTGATTTGAATCCAGGGATGTTTGCTCTAAAGGCAAGGGTCCGTTCCACCTCACCATCTTTGCAAAATGCCTTTGGGGTTCCAGAGACCATAGATATCATGTAGAACAAGCTATTTAATTTGTGGGTCCCATTACAAAATGAAACCGTGGTGCCTCTTGTTAAAAAAATTGTTAAGAATTCAAGAAGGCAGCAACAGAGCATTCAACCAAGTGTGGGGTCCTGTGTGATTGGACAGTTCGTACGCCCCGGAAGCTGACCCTGACTGACGTTATGTGTTGATCCACACAAATTACATATCAGATTTTTGATCCAATAAAAAGGTCTGCTCAGAGGCACCTGGTAGGGAAGTAGGAAACCCAGATCTGAGCATGGAGATACTGGATTGTAGTAATAGCCTTACAAATAACTTCCTGTTGACCTTGATCATGTAAAATTTAACCTCTTGGAGGTTAAGTTTGCTCATCTGTGAAACTGAGAGAGAGACAAGTGGGGAGGCAGTGGACTATATCAGTGTTTTTCAAACTTTAGGTGTTTATATATCACACATTTTAATGTAGTGGCTATGACCATGGACTCTGGACCCATACTATCTGAGTTCTAATTTTGGCTCTGCTATATTCTAGCGAAGTGACCTCAGTCAGATACCTCAGTTTCCTCATCTCTAAAATGGAGATTTCTGTGAGGATTAAGTAAGTTAATATAAGTAAAGCCCTCATAATAATGACTATGTGATAAGTGCTATATATGTTAATTATTACTATGAATCATATAGCACTGGTACTATTTAGTACTAATGGTTTTCTTAATTTAACTCCCTTTTAAATTTAAAAATAATCACCAGATTTATGTGAGTATTCTATTTTTTCTAGTAATGTGAAAATGTATATTAATTATAAAAAGTTTACTCATACACTCTCTAAAATCAGTCCAAATATTATCAATGGAATAGTCACCCCACTGTGGGTAACATTGACCTAGAAAATGAAGGCCCCTTGCAGCTTTAATAGTAGCAACGATTCAGTAAGTCCATGTATCTTTGTATCTATACCTTCATTCATTTCACAAATATATAACTAAAATATTTCTACCCATTTCAGTCACTATACCCATGGTAGGATCTTTCCATTGCTTAGCTACATGCTCCAGTGGAAAAATGTTTAAACAGAGAAGAGAGATTGTGAATGAATCATATAAATGGTTAAAACTTTGACAAGTCAGTGCTCTTGTCCTCTGGAGAAATCCCCCCTAATGTCAAACAAGGGATGAGATTTAGAAGACTGGAAAATTGAAACAAAATGCTTATAGGAAGGTACAGAATGTCCTTCAGAGGAGAGGAATCTGCTGGAGGACATGTGCTCTTTCCTTTGAGTACTCTTCCCTCTCCCTCCCACCACATCCCTCTATCTAAACCTTACCTTATAGGCTCAGTTCCAATTCTACCTCCTCAAAGTCCTTTCTGGCTATTGTGATAGGAAGTTTCTTTATTTCTCATCTATTAAGTGCTTTATAATAATAGAGAAGTATTTATTAATCACCTACTATGTTCCAGGCTCAGAGGCTGTAATATTGAACACCTATATCCCTGGCCTCAAGGAGTGGATTGTTTACTAATCCATGAATCTTTATATTGTCTTGACCAGACTAGTTGATTCATGCATATTTGTCTATCCTCTCCTTAAGGTAGGAGCTATCTATTCTATTGCTTTCCTATTCCTCAAAGCACCTAAGAATCCTCCTTAACTATTTGTTAACAGACACTCTAGGGTTACCAAGTTGTACAGGGAACATAAAAATAGTGACTAAAGAACTTTAAAATTAGTCTTCATTTAAACATGCTTTCAGGTTACTATTAGTACCAATCCCCAGCTATCTCAGAAGAAGGATGACGACATGATGCGTACTTCTCTACAGAATGACTGGAATATCAAAGGATAAGAAAGTATCTTCAGGGGAGTAGGGGAAGGGTTTGAATAGTTTATGAAAGTCAATATGAATTGAGGGGTGTTAAATGGTGCCATAATGCAATTTTATCAGATAAATATGATGCCAACAATCCATACTTAATTTATACTTTGCTCATTTAAAAAAAATATGGCATAATTCCTATTTTAATTTAATTTTGTCAAAAACTTTTTTCATAATTTTTAGTTTCTAAGATAGAATGCCAATCAACTTTCTCCACCCTCACTTTTATAATGCTGTTTCCCCCTCTTTTTATGTGGATTCATTTACAGTGGACTTTTTTCTTATGGTATTAATTATTCATAAGAAGACTGTCCAGAAATAGTATGTATGGAAGTGATAGATTGATCAGCATCATTCTTGAGAATCAACGACCAAGACCAGAGAAGGCAGAAAGGGTATAATTGACTTTCTTGACTCTACTGCAGAAAGCAAGGGTCCATGGAACCAGCCAGATTTTTCTTGGAATGGTAATACCTAGTCCAGCAAGAAGGTAATTTTGGGATAAGCTGTTCAATGGCTTAAAATGGAACTCTCATGGCTCCAAAGGAGGTTGCTTACCCACAAAGCACCAGACGGCAAACCGGATCCATGTGATGGTGGAGAGCTTTAGCATAAGATAGATGTTCACCAGCATGGCAAAGGCAGGCACAAAGGGGAGGCAAGGAGCCATATAGGGCAGCTTCTTGGGGTTCTCTGGTTGCTGCAGGATCACAAACACCAGGACACTAATCAGCAGCACCATCAGAACAACCAGAAGGATGGCCCACCAGCTCTGCTCTGAGATGTAGTCAGAACCAAAGATGATGAAGGAGCAGAAGATGAACATGAGGATGAAGAGCAGGAGCACGCAGATTGTCACCGTGTGCCCTGTAGCTGCTGTGGGCCGGTCCATTTTGCCTGGAAGGCCCAACCGGATCCTCATGGTGTAGTAACGGGGTCCGATCAGCTTTTTTAACTTGATGAGATAAATGTTTTCAGATTCGTCGGCTTCTATGCCTGTGGTCATGTCCACAGTGCCATAGTTGGGGTGGTTGACATTGTAGGTTGACTTGTCTGATTTCCCTATGAGCATCTCATTGTCTCCCAAGGATGGTAAGTTCTTGGCCCCACATGGGTTGGTGGCAGGGCCAGAAAACTCTTCCCCTTCACTCACAGGAGAACATACTTCCTTCTCACCATCAGCCAGAATGCCCTCCTTCTTCTTTGTGTGCTCCTCAGACAAGAACTTGACAAAACCATCAATGTCACTCTCTGGTTGGTATCGAAGGAGCAAGACACAGACAGAGACCAAGGTGTAGGCAAGGAGTGTGCCGATGGACATCATCTCTATCAGATCTCTCAGGCTGACTAATAGCGAGAGGAGAGCCGCCAGGAACCCGGACACGATGCAGGCCACCACTGGTGTCTCGGTGTAGGAGCTCACATGAGCTAGAAACCTGGGGGTTAACGAAGCACAGAGTTAACATGGATACAGATGGTGATTGACTCTATCATGGCTGACTTCCTCCTGATCCAGCCCCTCCAATTGGCTTATGGATTCATTGCTTTAAATACAGCTATACTTTTGATCCTAGGATATTGTTCCTGGAATACAATATTGTTCCTTGGTGTTGAGACAAACTTTTTATTGAAGTTCCTAGTTTATTATGTGATGTGAAGGGTTGATTGAATCTTGAATCTAGGAGGTATTTCAGAAACCTAAATTGAAACCCAAACTTTGTTAGGAAGAAGTAATAGTAGAAGTCACACACCTACTAGATGAGATAAATGTTTGGGGGTCCTCTGGATCTGTGTAACCCAAAGCATGGCCCATGTATCAGTAGCACCAGCATTGCCTTGGAACTTGTGAGAAATACATATTTCCAGGTTTCACCTGAGACCTATCACATCAGAATCTCTTGGAGTGGGGCTCAACAAAGTATGCATTAAAAAACCCCTCTAGAGTCTGACTCATGCCAAACTGTGAGATGCACAGCTTTATAAGAAAAGTACAAGAAGTAAACTGGTAAAATAGCACAATATTTAGGAACCATTACTCATTGGTGTAGGCTAAATTCAGCTAGTTACCAACTGGAGACCAACAAGAGTGATTGAATCGCTGTTGCTTCCTTAGCAGATCCTGTGGACCTTAATTAGGTTCCTGCTCTCTTCATGAGCCTCCCCACTCCTGCCTCTTTTACTCCTCCCTTATTTTCAGGATTCACATAAGACAATAAACCATTCTTGGATCCCTAGTGTCTTTCCTTTTAATTTTCTTTGACAGAAGAAAAACCTTGTGAATGTGTGTTGCCACACCCCAACCTTGGTCAGATTCTGCCTGATCTGTCCAGCTTCCCTAATATAGCAGCTTAGGGGACAGGCTGAGGAACTGGAGCAGAAGGTGACAGCCAATGGCAGAGATAAAGTTCCTGAGCTGGTTCCCTTTGCACCCAAGGGCTCCTGGTCTCCAGGGTTTACACCTTGCTTTGTGTACTGGAAAGAATGCTTTCCCTGCAAGCCCCTCCCATGGTGGACAATGGGAACCAAGAGATGGGCCACATCATCTCTGTGCTGGGGGCAGATAGACCACTTCATGTTCAAGATAGGGATCTGGAAATGTCACTATATTGGTGTGGTTAAAAGTCTGGTCTTTGGAGTTAGACTGTCTTGGGTTCAAATCCTGGCCCCCCATTTTGAAGCTGGGTGATTTTAGTCACTCATCTAGTTCACTCATCTGCAAAACAGAGTTATTGTGATGGCTAAATAGAGTTATTGTCATGACTTAAAGGCATACTGTATACAAAGCACCTGGGATGCACAAATATTCAATGAATGGTAGCTATTGTTGTTACTATTATTAGGTTCAGTTTGTAGGGTATTATTCTCTCTTTGATGAAAACTTTGAACTTTTTCAACTTCCGAGGGGCTGTGCAGACAGGGCCAAGTACCAGGCCTCAATACGAAGGTAGCCCCAAGATGTCCCAGGATGGGTTCTCCCTTCTGGAGGCCACCCAGTGCCACAGTTTGGCACTTACCGTCTTTACAAAGGGATATGCAATGTCAAACAGGAAAGGGGGCAGATAGAGGAACAGATCAGTGTGTGCTGGATTGAGGGACCCAGAGTCCAATAGAGAAGCTGTTTCAGGCGTAAGCTCTTTTAACTCAAACTCTTTGCCAGAATGCGACAAGTTCCACAGTGTATGTGACAGGCACTCACATCAAAGTGGCAGGCACGCTGACAGTGAGTGACATTCTCCCTTGTATAGGCATGACATAATAGAATTAATTCCACAGAGCATAAACCTTACCTGAAAAGGAGCCCATCACCAGCCATGGCATAAATGACCCTCGGCATTGGGAAGAGGGAGCCCAGCAAGCTGACCGTCAGTCCTGCAACTGACCCAATGGCCACAATGAATTTTGCAGCATAGAACCCATGAACCACAAACATCTCCATGAGCGGGGATTCCGTGTCAATGTCATAATATGGCACCATCAGAGTTAAGATCATGCTCACCTGTTGAAACAAGAGAAAACATGGCTGGAGATAGAGGGGACTGACAGCATGGATGAGTGACCCACAGGAGAGGAAGTCAGAGAACTGAGTCAGAGGGCTGCACGGCAGTTTGGACCTGCCACTTCTTGGCACATAACTTCTCTTATAAGCATTTGGCCTCTGGAGTTTTCGGTCTCTATTTTCTCTCCACACATAGATTTAGTGGACTAGACCAGATCACCTCTAAAATCTTTTAATGGGCCTTTCATATCTGAGGAATGTCTTCAGGTATTTCAGCCCCATGAAAGTACTGACAGTTCAATGAAAGGCAATTCCCAGGTGGGAGGAGCTGCAGCCACAAGCATTGGAGCCAGGCCTGGCAGTGACCATGAGCACCCTGCCCACATGGACATGACTCTCATTTTTTCAACTTTTGTGGTTCTACAAGGTCTTAACAAAACTCCATGTCACCCTGAAGAGCAGAGAGCAGAACTCCAAAGATAGCTGTATAGGAGAGCCATAGCCAATAAACTGATGAGACTCAGTTGAGGTCTTCCCCATGCTATTGTCTGTGTCCATTTCTTCTCTGTGCTCAGTCCCAGCAGCCAGGCAGGCCAACAAACAAATAACGGCTGTAGGATGGAAACCAGTCCTACTCTTGGCCATAAGACCACCATGGTTTTGCTTAATCAGGAATCACTTAGCCAGGACCTATCTCCCTTCATACATTATAGATCTATCATAATATCCCTCCCTTCAGAATTGGCCTCAGACAATAGAGCTACCAGTCATACGGCCAGGCTCCCTTTTGGCCCGAAAAGGCCAATACTGGCATCAGGAAAGGAGTTCAGAGCCTGAAAGGGAGAGAGCGATGAATTTCTAGATCACTTCTTTGCCTCTTCCTCAGGAGCTGAGAACTTCCAGTGAAGCCATAGGCTGAGAGAGGATAGCAGTTTGGGCCACCACAGCCCAGCAATCCAGCTCTTCTGGTGGTGGATTGACAGACTGCTGACCAGCACTGGAACAAACAACTCCTGAGGCATAGCTAAGGCCCATGCATTCTGAATAAATACCTCACAGCAGCCACTCACCACTTTCAATGGGGGTGGGGTGGGCTGGGCTGGAGGAGAGTGGGATTGATCTTACAGTAATTTCTGTTGTGTCTTCTATCCTCATTAGATCAGGATAGACAGAGAGTTGATATATGCCTGAAAGTGCTCTGTAGTCTGTGAAGTGTCATTCTAAGGAAGAAGCAGTTATTATTGACCTTATTGTGTGTGTGCTGTAAGGGTCAACCCCTGGAGGAGGTGAAGGTATGATGAGAGGAATAGGAGAGGAAATGCATAGCAGAGTGTCTCTGCTGCTCTCCAGACACCACACCTCCCTGAACACTCTGTCTGCAGGGATAATCAGGATATAGATTAAGAGGAAGCCACCTGTAATATGTGTGCATAGTGGGAGGTGATAAATGACCTAACCATAAAAGTTTGGCTGGGCAACTGAATTTCTATAAACCACATCCAAAGCTGCTCTTGTGTTTTCCTTTAGTTTCCAGGACAATCCCGTTTTGCAACTTGCCTTAATGATCCATTGGTCTGGCTTCTTTAGGTAGTTGTAAAAGATGGTTTTATTTTGTGCCTGGCCAGTGTGGTTCAGTGGATTGAGAGTTGTCCCATGCACCAAGAGTTCACTGGGTTGAATCCCTGTGTGCCTGGTTGCAAGTACACTGGGAATAGGATGCAGTCTATCAATGTTTCTCTTTCATTGATGTTTCCCTTTCTCGCTCCCTTCCTCTTACTCTAAAAAATTCAAGAAAAACATATTTTTCACAAATATTTTTTTTTCTGGGGGGATGGGAAGGAGGTGCTTTTCTCATGCTATGGCAGCAGAAGCCACAGGGCTTATAGTGTGCACCCCAGCTGCTGACTCTTTCCTAATACTCAGGGCCTGGAGTATTTGTGTAAATGCACACCTGTTGGCTTGTCAGCTGGTTCTCTCCATTGCCTGGGGGTGAGAGGGATCTTGGATGTGGCTGAACTATCTTTGCGATAGCAATTTTAGGGTGAGAGCTGAGAGATGACACATCAAAAGTGTGAGGAGCATCCTAGGGTGTGATCCTGAGGACACAAGTCTGAAAGCTTTATTATGAGGAAAACCCTTGTAAGGAGTAAGCTTAAGCTCCTCTAAAAAGAAAAAAAACAGCAGAAAGAAATTGCAACTCCACCCCTGCATTTAAGGGAAGAGCATCTTTAGAGGACGATGTACTCTCTTGACTCTGGGGGAGCCTCGCCTCGCCTCGCCTCGCCTCTTCACTGCCGGGAAGCTCCCAGAAGACAGAAGAGCATTGAGGAGGGTGCACAGAGGCCCACAAAGCCTCTGCTCGCACACCCACCCGTTACTGCCAGCCTATGATCTGAGATCCTTGGCCGGTGGCCCATTCCCAGCACACCATCCCCGGGCAGCAGTGGACACCAGGAGCTTGTGTGTAGGGCAGTTGGGGTTGGAGACTCAGAGGCAGTGACTTAAAGGAAGGCCAGGGATTCTCCCATCTCTAGTTTGGAGTCCTGATTTTCATCTTGTCATCGGTGGGCGAAGATATAGGGAGCATGGACTCATGTACAAACACC
>PVJN01029971.1:0-25986 GCA_004026805.1 Lasiurus borealis | reverse complement strand
TCCAGGCAACAGAAAAGGTCTAGGAAAATGTAAAAATCTATAAATATGACAGTAAAAGTATCCATAATATTACTAAATATTACTATCTTGAGATAGACATCACTAATATTTTGTTGTATTTCCATCTAGACTTTTTTTCTATATGTATGTGCAAAGAAATATTTAATACATATGAATGTATAATTTAATTTTTATAAAATGTCTCTCTTTTAGCTTCTCAAGTTAGATAAAAGGTTCAGGACTTAATAATTAAACCTCCAATTGGTGAAACTTTATAAAATGCTTTTGCTTTTAACTTTGTCACACTCTTTTTGGACTTACATACTGGATGGTGTTGTTACTATTAATAAATTCTTTTTGTTTATTAATTTTATCTTAACTACTTTAGTGCATAACCTTTAGTGTACCCTTGGCCTGAGATCTCATAGCTTATTGCAGTAGCCTTCAATTTCCAGTTTGTCTTATAGTCTAACTAGAGGGCTGGTGCACGAAATCATGCACTGGGGCTTACAGGTTGGGAGCCCTTGGGGGATATCTGACTGATGGCTTAGGCCTGCTCCTCACCTGTGAGAACATACTGACCACCAGGGGCAGCTCCTGCATTGAGTGTCTGCCCTCTGGTGGTCAGTGCATGTCATAGTGATCAGTCGTTCCCCTATTCAGTTGATTTGCTTTTTATTATATACGATAGTAAGAGTTGGGCCACCCAAACCCTACTGTATAACCCTTGTTGTGAAGAGTAAATGAGGTGATATATGGGAAGCTCTTGTAACTGGGCTTTATACTCAGTAGTTGTCAGTTGCTGTTTTTATTATTGCTGGTATTAATATTAGCTTATTACCAGCTCTTTATGGCTACTTTCCTTGATTCTTATCTTTCTAACTGCCAAAGGCTCTTGATCACATGGAGTTTATCTTTTAACTTGTATCTAAGATATTCACTATTGGGAACACAGTGAACATTCTGTTAACCTCATTTGATGATACAGATTAGATTCAACATTGAGGAACACTGAGAAAAGACTGTTAATATAAATCTATCAAAATTCTTAAGCTGCTCTCAAGAACAATATTCCAAGTATACTAAAGCACTGGGAATAGCCAAGGCCCAAGGAAATCTTGTGAAACCCAAGCTAAAATGTTATCTGTGAAAACAAAATGGACTTATCTGTGCAGTTTGTTCATAATGGTTTTTTATTTTATTTCTTTCTTGTTTAATATTTCTGGCCTCTGAAGAGTGGTTGGCATAGCACTAGCTGTGGAGTGAAACATCTCTACTAGGTTCCAGGCTCCTCTTCTCCACGTATATGTATATATAGCTGGCCCTCAGGTTTCTGTGAGGCTTTAATAAGTTTATGTGCAAAACTTGACATAACAGAAAATAAATGTCAGTTGCCTCCAAATCCCCACTCTTGCCACCAATGAAAAATCTTATGGAAAACACAAAATAAGATTAAATTAAACATTAGTTAAGTGTGTCTGTCTTGAAAATGGAAGGCGTTGTGTTATGTTTTGTATTTCCATAATAGGTGGATATAATAGGCTCAATTTGGATTTTGCTTCACAGAGTCAATATATATCATTCAGTTGAATCAGGTCTCTTGTGTAGAAATAAATAGAATTGGTAAATTAACCTACTAAATTTCCTTCTGCCTTTATGTCATGATAATAAAATCTCTTTTAAATTTGAACTTATTAAAGTTGGCAAACTGCATAATTCAGAGGACAGTTTAAGTCTATATTATGTGGGGTGCCTGATGGTCATAAAAGAACCCCCAAATCTTCCTTAACAAAATATTTCTCTTTTTGTTATTTTAATTCTTCTTTATGCAAGTGTCCTATATCAGTGTTCCTAGTTGGGATCTAACAGACACTTCCTCATCTGCTGCACCTTAGGCAGCAGACTCTTTCCATTCTGTGGCTCTGTCCTCCTCTAGATCCCGAGAGTCCCCTCTCGTCACCTGGCAAATGGGGAAGGCAGGGATATGGAAGATTGTGTGAGAAGTTGACAGCCGGACTATTAATAACATGTTACTTCTATCTACATTTTTGGGTCAAAATTCACTTACATGCTCCACCTAATTGCAAGAGTGGCTAGGAAATACCTAGTAGCTGAGTGCCTAGAACAAAAAGGAAAAAGGGTTTGGTGAAATATCACACAAAATTCTAAATTCAAAAGTTACAGTCATTGCAAATAGAAATAAGATTGTTGTCCCTACTTTTATTTATCTTACTTGATTTTTCTTCCTTTCAGGTAATGGTGGATGAATCTCTTTTGTCTGATGACCCTGATTCATATGTGACATTGACAGTTGTCCGGTCACCAGGAGGAAAAGGAGCCGTCCGGTTGCAGTGGACTGTGGATGAGATGGCTAAAGATGACCTCAGCCCTTTAAATGGGACACTTCATTTCGATGAGGTATACTCAGCATCAGGACCCCTGCAGTTTTTCTCTAATTTGTCTTTGTTTACTTTTCCTTTTCACACTCTTACTTATTAATTCTTTTTTCTTTAAAATACATTTTATTGATTTTTTACAGAGAGGAAGGGAGAGGGATAGAAAGCTAGAAACATCGATGAGAGAGAGACATCGATCAGTTGCCTCCTGCACACCTCCCACTGGGGATGTGCCCGCAACCAGGATACATGCCCTTGACCGGAATCGAACCTGGGACCTTTCAGTCTGCAGGCCAATGCTCTATCCACTGAGCTAAACCGGTTTCGGCTTATTAATTCTTTTGATAGTATTTACTATGTCTGGACTTACTTTGAAATTATATATATTATAGGGGGACAATCACACATAAACACACACACACACACACACACACACACACACACACATATACACACACCCTCACCGCTAGATATCTGAAATAAAATTTATTTCAGTCACTGCCTTTGTGCCACCATCAAAACTACTCTTCTCTCAACATTCTCTCTCCTGATTGAGGGCAAAAATCAATCAACCAAGCTGGACTTCTGGGTGCCAGCCCCCTCTCCACCCATTCTGTAACTCTTGCATATATCTGTCACTGAGTCTTGTCAGTTTTCCTTTTAAGTACCCTTTCTTACCTCAGCTTCTTCTCTATCATGTCTGTGATGATGCACGCCTCCATCATATTTTATTAGGTAGTGTTTTAACTTGTTACCCTATTCTAAATCTTTTCCTCTTTCTGTCCATTATTTGTGCCTCTGACAGGGTTAACATTCTATAAGATACTAGAGGCCTGGTACATGAAATTTATGCACAGGGGTGGGAGGGGCAGGGGCGAAGGATGTCCTTCAGCCCAGCCTGCTCCCGCTCCAATCTGGGACTCCTTGAGGGAGGTCCAACTACTGTTTAGGCCTGACCCAGGTAGTCAGGCAGTCAGATATCCCTCTCACAGTTCAGGACTGCTGCTTCCCAACTGCTCCCCTGCCTACCTTCCTGATTGCCCCTAACCACTTCTGCCTTCCAGCCTGATCACCCCCTAATCACTCCCCTCCCCTGCCAGCCTTATTGATGCCTAACTGCTCCCCTGTCAGCCTGTTTGCCCCTAACTGCCCTCCTTTGTGGGCCTGCTCACCTCTTAACTGCCCTCCCCTACAGGCCTGTCACCCCCAACTGCCCTCCCTTGAGTCCTGTCCCTCCCAACTGCCCTCCCCTGCTGGCCATTCTGTGTTCACATGGGGGCAGGATCTTTTGAACACATGGGGGCAGTTATCTTGTGTGTTGGAGTGATGGTCAATCTGCATATTACTCTTTTATTAGATTGCACACAGCTGGTTTGCCCTGAAGGGTGTCCCAAATCAGGGTGGTTGTTCCCTTGGGGTGTGGGGTGGCCCAGGTGAGGGGCCTGTAGTGGTTTGCAGGCCAGCCACGCCCCATGGCGACCCAAGTGGAGGCCCTGATATCTGGGATTTATTTATCTTCTAAAATTGAAACTTTGTAGCCTGGAGCAGAACCAAGCCTTCTGCTCACACAGCAATTGAAACTTTGTTGCCTTTTAGTGGAGGCCTTGGCAGGCCAGGCTTTGCAGAAAGCTTGGCTTCCTCCATCGCCTGGGGCAACCCAAGCCTGTCTCCTGCTCTCTCTGTGGTGGTAGCCATCTTGGTTGGGTTGATGCTTTCTCTGATTGGCTGTTGGGTGTGGCTGTTGGGTGTGGCTGATGGGTGTAGCAGAGGTATGATCAATTTGCATATTACTCTTTTTTAGATAGGATATCATATTATGTCACTCTCTGCTTAAAACATTCCAATGACTTTCTCATACCCACAGAAAACCTAGCTCTGTAACAGTACACAAAAGCTCAAATGAGGGATTCCTGGCTGTATCTTCCACCTTGCTTTTAGAATCATGTTTGCGAATATCTTTTCTAAATTAATAAAGATAAAATAAGAAGCAAATCAGTTAAAAACCAAAAAAAATGGAACTGATACATAAGTTTTTAAAAGCCTCACAAAAATAAGAATTAACAAAAAAAGCAATAAAAGAGAGAAAATACTAAAATTGTAAGACACTTCTTTATACAGATCTAAATAAATAAAGGCATTGAAGAGATTCATTGTATTACATAAGTGATAGATTGTTCTATAAATACATTTAATTAGGTTGAGGCAGGAAATATACATTTTCCTAGAAACTCTTATAAAATTTATTTTAAAGTATAGTTACTGTGAAATAGAAATAATAAATTAATGGAGAACAGCTTGAGTGAAAAATATTAGAAATCTCAGAGAAAAATAGATTTACAGAACTATGATGTACATGAGGGGGAAAAAAAGCAGAATTCAAACTGCAGAAAAGTAATCAGTGATGCATAGGACAATGAGTTGTTTCATCAGCGTCCAGAGGCAGAAAAGGTAAAGATAAAATGATACCTGGTTATGTCTCAGTGTTAATTAGTTGTCCTCTCTATATTTGCTTTCCTTTGTTCATTTCTGTCCAGCCTACAACTGAAAACAGATGTTCCAAAAAAATCCCTGAGCTAGGTATAAGGTGGGAGGAAGGGAAGGATAGTGAGCACTCTTGAGATCAATACCTGTGGAAGGAATGGGAAGGAAGCAGGGATGGGTAGAGGGCAGAGTCAAAATGGGCAGTAGAAGGATGATCTGTATAAGTGGTAAATCTCTGTTCTTGTGTTTTTATATCATGCTGTGACCATATAGCTCTCTTTAAGAGATTGGACTTTAACTCATTAAAAGTTTTTAGTAAATTTAGAAGCTGTGTTAACCACCCTCCCCCCCCTTTTATTTTTTTCTATTAAGAACTTGAATAGCATTTATGGTCAGAGCTAACTTTTATATAGTAATTCTCTTTAGAAGAAACCCATAATTATAGGAGGGAAAAATGATATACTTTAAAAATGCTAATATAATGTCCTGTTGATGAGAACATTAAAATATGATGTCAATCAATCTGGAGAATTTTTTACTCCTGTCGTTTGGTGTAGACTGAGTCCGAGAAGACCATTGTATTGCACACACTTCAAGACTCTGTGTTGGAGGACAGGCATTTCACCATTCAGCTGATATCAGTTGATGAGGCAGAAATATCTCCAGTGAAAGGTAAGAGAAATTCTCATAAAAAAATGAAAAAGTAGATTCTTAGAAAAATGTAACCAAATAGTCAGTAGTACTAAAATGGGTTTCATTAGGTTTTGTAAGCCCTAAAATATTTGTTAAAATATAAAGATGTCATTTTTTCTACCATGTATTACAGCTAACAAAATTTTAAAACTAAAATTATAATACCCAGTGTTAGAAAGGTCATATGTCAAAGATTTCATAAAAGCTTAACTACGTGATTTTTTTTAAAAAATGAAGGTGTTTATTTTAGCAGTGTTTATAGAATAAAATATGTAGCTTCCTAAATGGTCCATTTAACCAGGTAGGAGACTGATTAACTATAACAGAATACTATGCAACTATTCAAAAGAATCAAAAGCCTAAGTGACCATTGCAACCAAATGGATGACCAAACAGGCTGTGTGGGGAGACCAGGCCGACAGGGGTGTTAGTGTGGGTTGACCAAATGACTGTGCGGCAGGCTGCATGGGTCAACCTGGCCGGCAGTGGTGGGGCAGTGAGGGCTGACCAAATGACTGAACAGAAGACTGCATGGAGTGACCAGGCCAGCAGGGGGAGGGCAATTGGAACAATTAGTCCAGCAGAGGGGCAGATGGGGGCAATCAGGTCGGCAGGCAGAGGCAGTTAGGGGTGATCAGGTCAGCAGGGGAGCATTTAGGGGTGATCAGGCTGGAAGGGGGGGCAGTTAGGGACAATCAAGCAGCAGGCAGGTGGTTCATGATTGTGAGAGGGGTCCTGGATTGGAGAGGGTGCAGGCTGAGCTGAGGGGACCCTCTTATCCTCCCCATGCATCAATTTCATGCACCAGGTCTCTAGTCTATAATAATAAAAGCATAATATACTAATTAAATTGGACATTCCAGATGAAGCTGGGGCGGGGAGGTAAGCATGGGTCCTGGGTGCCAGAGGGAAGCCGGTGCCAGCAGCCGGCAGAAGGAAAGCCTACTCTTGCACGAATTTGGGGCCTATAGTATGGTATTAAAGGCCTTAATTACATTACAAATTAAAAACACTTAATTACATGGGTAATTGTTATGTTTATAAAGTATGCTTTATAACATGTTTAATTTATAATCCCATTTTTCTCATCTGCATGTCATAAATTGTAATGACTTACTTGAAATCTTAATAGTGGTTTTCGTTTACTGTATTTTCTATATATTTTTGCACTGATCACATATTACTGTTGTAATAAAACATTTCATCAGGAAGTAATTACATAGCTTTTCGACATTTCAGAAACAGGTATCATATTTCTTACTTGCTTATGGCCCATATTAAAGTTTGTTTCTTAGATATGGAGAGAAAGGCTTAATAGTTCTAAATGGTTTCATTGTGGTACAAACAGTAATAAGCATGAAAAACAGCCCAGCAACTTTGAGATGAAAGCTTACTTACATGTCCTTTTTTGCTATCAAAAACTCCTGTATAAGGGTCTGTGGCCAAAAAAAACCCCCCAGAATTTCATGATCAAGGAAATTCTCAAATTTTAGAGCATCATTCTATGTGCCTAGGGTAGCTGTATTAGAATGGATCAGGGTAAATAATTTGTTAATATAAAAATTTATGGTATATTTCTTACTGTGACATATTTGCATACAACAAACCACTCTTGGTTTCATTAATTCATTGCCAAAGAAAGTGAGAGCACAGTAATCCAGTTCTTTGTTTCATGAAACCCTGTGTGCTTCTAGAAACCATTTTCTTCAACTTACTGCCCAATTACAATATGAATATCAAATTACTTAATATAGTTTTTATTTCTAGAGACCCAATGCATGGAATTTGTGCAAGGGGCTTGGTCTTGGAACCCCTGCTTCATCCAGAAGGTTATCTGGAAGGCTGTCTGAACGGTCATTCTGCTATTCAGTTGATTTGCTATTAAGCTTTTATTATTATAGATTATTATAGACTAGAGGCCCAGTGCACAAAATTCGTGAATTTTGGTGGGGGCACTCCCTCAGCCCAGCCTGCACTCTCTCCAATCTGGGATATCCCTCTCACAACCAGGACTGCTGGCTCCTAACCACTTGCTTGCCTACCTGCCTGATTGCCCTAACTGCTTCTGCCTGCCAGTCTGATCACCCCTTAACCACTACCCTGCCAACCTAATTGATGCCTAACTGCTCCCCTGCCGCCGGATCGCCCCCAACTCCCTTCCCTGCCAGCCATCTTGTGGCGGCCATCTGGCGGTGGCCATATTATGGTGGCCATCTTGTGGTAGCCATCTTGTGGTGGCCATCTTGTGACAACATGGGGAAGCCATCTTGTGAGACAGTGGAGCGACCATCTTGTGATGACATGGGGGTGGCCATCTTGTAATCATGTGAGGGTGTCACACAAGGGTGAGAGGGCCATCTAGGCTTTTATTAGTATAGATTAGTAGGACTATTTGGCACATTTCTATAAATGCTTATAGACAAATAGCCAGAATTCTTCCTTTTGCCATATAGATAATAAACATAGCCATATAGCCAATTGTAGTGAGCTGCAAAATGGTTACTATAGAAGTGAATTAATGTAAATGGTAGAAGACTGCGTGCTTCCTGTGGGAGTGATAATAGAATTATTGCCCACTTTTATTAAAATGTGATCTTGGACAAATTATTTGCTCAGTCTCCTCAATGCCTCCTTGGTAAAATGAGGATAATATTAATATCTAACATATGATTACCATAGAATATTACTATTTGCAAAGCACTTAGAACAGGTATATACTAAGTGAATACTTGTGTTTGCTAAACTGTATGTATAAGATGTCCCCCAAAATCTAAACACACTTTAACAGCTGATAACTTACTTAATTTTGAACTGCATATTAATAAACTCTGAATTTATAATCATTCAAAGTGTGTATACTTTTTTGGGGGACACCCTGTATTTCATCTCCAACTTAGGTAGCGCATCAATAATCATTCGGGGAGATAAGGGAGCTTCAGGAGAAGTTGGGATTGCACCCTCCTCCAGGCACATCCTCATTGGGGAACCCTCAGCAAAATATAATGGGACTGCTGTCATCAGGTAAGGATGTTGTAATCTTTCTCTGCCTGGGTTGGGGCTTTGAAGTTTTGTGTAAATAATTGGCATTTTTATGCCTTAAATTCATTGTTTTCAACACATGCATATTCTTCAAGCATTGTTATTTTATATGCTGGTGACATCCTGTGTAGACTAGAATACATTTTTAGTGAAAATTGAAGACATATTCTGATCTATGTTGAAGTTAGATCTTGGGGAGGTTTCTGATTGTTTCTTGGGTGACTTGCACAATCCATTCTGAGGAAAGCGTGGTGAGTTGACATTAGATCTATGCTTTTAGCCCCGTATGTCACCGGGTATGTAAAATGAGCATTACTTCGTCTCTGTAAGCTTGTGTGTCTCAGCTGCCAAGTTGTTCCTTAGAAAATCTTCTGAATCAAGCATTCTAAGTGTTCTACAACTAGAGCCTGTTATATAACTGCTCGTGTCGCAGTGCATGATTCATGCAAATTGAACGTAAATTAGAAGGTGGCCAGTGGGGCGGTACCTGGGGAGACGGGCTGACATGTCCTGGAGACAACCTACAGCAGTCCTTCCCAGCTGGCAGCACTGAGACTCAAAGGGCATCTGCGCAATGAGTTGGGTCCCTCCACCAGGTGGGGTCCCTTGGCCTGGCCTGCAGGGATCAGGCCAAAACTGGTTCTCTGACATCCCCCAAGGGATCCCGGATTGCAAGTGAGTGGTTCTCTGGTGACACACCCCGGAATTGGGCTCCCTCCTCTCTGGTTCCGGGGTGCGTTACCTGAGAACACAGCTGCCCAGTCACAGGAACTTGGCAGCTCCTGCATTGAGCATCTGTTCCTGGTGGTCAGTGTGCCGAGCTACTGGTTGGAACATCTGCCCCCTGGTGGTCATTGTGCATCATAGCTACCATATATATAGATATAGATGAATAGATATATAGATAGATATATAGATATATAGATAGATATAGATGAGATGCTTATAGCAACTTTATTACAAATCTTTTCATGAGGAGTGGGACAGCAGCTAACAATGAAGTAGCTGAATTTGAATGAAAACTCTACCTTTTTGGAAGTTTGTCCATTAGCACTGCATCTGTGAAATGTTTCTGTTCTTAGCTTTGCTTGGGCTATTGATATTTATAAAAAAATTTGTAAATAACTTTAAAATTATTTTTAGATCTTCTGTTTCTAGTGTTCAGCTTTTGCTAGTACTTCTTGTCAAGTAGATTTACATGTGTTCAGTACTTTGACTCTTACTATCTTGGAAGTATAAGTCTTTCTTGTGGTATATAATTGATAGATAGGGTTATTTAAATGCATACTATTTCTGAAATAAACAACAATTGTTTATTTTTCAAAGAGAGAAAATATCCAGGAAAAGTTCCTTCAATAAAAAAAATGTATTGAATATATGTGTGTATTGTTGTAGCCTGGTTCGTGGCCCAGCAATCTGGGGGGAGGTCACGGTGTATTGGAAGATTTTCCCGGGATCCCTGGGGGAATTTGCTGAAACATCAGGAAAACTGACAATGAGAGAAGGGCAGTCTGCAGCAATTATAGTGATCCAGGTATGTAATGTTACTGACTTCTGTTGTGCCCTTTGCTACGTGTGTGTGTGTGTGTGTGTGTGTGTGTGTGTGTGTGTGTGTGTTTGGTTAGTGGGTGGGGTGGTGGGAGATGGTTAATATCCCTGATTTGTTGTTACTTATGTGATAGATATTTTTCTTTAAACTTTATATATATAACGTTTTTGCTGCGAATGGCCCCTTCTGTCCTTCTGTAGGCTTTGAATGATGACATTCCTGAGGAAAAGTGTTTCTATGAGTTCCGGCTCACTGGTGTCAGTGAGGGAGGAATACTGAGTGCAGCCAGCAGCACTGCCAATATCACCGTGGTGGCCAGTGACTTCCCCTACGGCCGATTCGCCTTTTCACAGGAGCAGCTTCGAGTGTCAGAGGAGGCACAAAGGGTAGCGTCGAAATGCTGAAAATCGGCAGTACCATTTTTGTTTTTTATATTATAGTGGCCTTTAAAACGTGCTTCCTTGTTCTTCTGAAGTTTTCACCAACTGATTCATTTCCTCCTGATTTTATTCTGACATCTCATTTCCATACTTTCAAAAATCTATTTATAATTTCAACATAGTCCTAGTAAATTGAATTAGAGGCCATAAAAATTAAGCATTGTCTGGTGGGTTAATCATCCAAGGCAAATAAAAGACCCTCTTCTGGCTGTAGGTGAACGTCACCGTCCTCCGGTCGGGTGGATCCCTCCGTCCTGTGCGGCTCTGGTATGAGACCGTGAGTGGGACCGCGGAGGCAGGCGTGGATTTTGTCCCTGCACCAGGGGAGCTCCTCTTTGAAGCACGGGAGATGGCGAAAAGCGTGCAGGTTGAAATACTCGATGATAGCCTTCCTGAAGGCCCTGAGGAATTTTCTCTAGTAATTACAAGAGTGGAACTCCTTGAAAGGTAAAGTAAAAAAGGAGGAAGAAGGAAAAAGTTAGTGCTAGGTTGTGTAGGGGTTAATGCAAAACTGTGAAATAGTTCTTTCCCTTCTCTTTCATAGATTTATGTGACATTAGGACAGTGTGTGGTAGGAAATTATAGCAAAGACTAATCTTTATGCACTGTTCTAATATATAACTCTCCCCCTGCCCCAAAGAAAAAAGTTGAAAGTATGTATTTCTGTTGCATGCAGTCACTCTGGGCAGCCATAGACTTGAACAGGGCATGGGCAGGAGTAATTTGGTGAGAAAATAGAGTAATTGTTCTCTAGGTCAAAGGTCAGCTGGCCTTGGGGCATTTTCTTCCCCCTGTCTCTGTACCTGGGAATGGGCTGGAGTGAGAGATTTCTTTTTGGAGTCAAGGAAAGCGTCCTGTTTTCTCCATGGGTGAATGGGGCACATGCTTGCTTTCCCAGTACCAGTTTTAAAGGGGGTAAAAACATTGAGTCAAAGAGGGCCAGTCATTAATGTGCACCGTGTTTCCATTGAAGATCAAGAATGAACCATATGGAGGCCATCTCATTTTCTGATCATTTAATATTTAATTCCCTTTTTTTCTAATTTTGCCTTAAATGTAATTTTATTAACCAGCTTTCAGCCCTTTGAAATGTAGGCAGGTTAAAAATACCAGGTAAGTAGAATTTGGAAATGAAAGAAAAGACTATACCCGGTTGGTGCCATTTTTTAGCTTCAGGGATTAAAATGATATAAACTCAGAAATTTCTTGAATGGGAATAATATCAGTATTTTAAATAAGGAAGTGTCCTTTGCATAAATGTCATTAGACAAGTAAACTATTATCTGTATTAAAGAACAGAGGTATTCATTTGTAATTGTTTTCCGTAGATATTAAAATATTTTCTTGAATCTTGAAGGTTTAGCTTGAAATTTCTTCAGTGGCACAGTACTCACTATTTCTCTGAAGTAGCTCTCTCAGCCTGCCACTGTGAATGTCCAGCCCAGCTGGCTTCCATCTGTGCATGCACTGAAGTTGGATGTCCATTCCCTTCTGGGTCCATTACTGTAGAATGTGTTCAGCAGTGCATTTCTAGCCCCAGAGTTTTCTTTTATGACCACTTCTTCCCAATTTCCTTATAGTTCTGTTATCTCTCCATTGCCTCAGTTTAATAACTTTATATTAGTTCTGGTTTCATTCAGGCAGTGATAATTGCTAGCAGCACAGAAATCTGTTTCGAACAGCATTTCAGTGGGGGAGGGGGAAGAAGCATTTTAGTATTGGGAATTTTAAAAAGTATTAAATTGCTTAATAGGACTAAGTTATAGGAGCTAAGAGGATCATTCAATTGATGGTAAGAAATTATATACTCATTTTATTTCATTTTTTTATGACTTTGCAAGAGGGTATGATTTTACCATCCAAGAAAATGGACTTCAAGTAGATCAGCCTCCTGAAATAGGAAACGTCTCTACTGTCAGAATCATAATAATGACAAATGATAATGCAGAGGGCATCATTGAATTTGACCCAAGGTATACTGCCTTTGAAGGTAGGTTCAGTAACCTTATTTACAAATTTACCACCACTTTCTGAATTATAGATTTCCTGAGCTCGACATTATCAATTTGAATTCTCATACTTAAATTTTCTGTTTGGTATATGTGTGTATGTGTGTGTCTGTGTATGTACATGTACATGTACATGTACATGTAAACCCTTAAATGTATTTGTACATGCCTTTATAGATTTATATATTTACACATTGGGCAGTCTTGAACCTCACTAATGTGTGCCAAAGCTCTGGTTAGGAACAAAGCAATTTAAAAAAGTTGTGTTTTACCTCAGAAATATTGAAATATTCATATTTCAAAAACACTTTTATGAATACATTTTAACTTATGCGATGCTTAACTTTCTTTGTGATTAGAAATCAATGAATATCACTTTCTAATAAATTGTCATTTATTAATATGTGGCACAAAGAGGAGGAATGCTTACACTGATGATTGCATAGGTCATTTAATTTCTAACTAACACTGTTCATTATAACTTTCACCTTGAGACAAACTACATTCCTCCAAAAAGAAAGAAGTCATGAGATTTTCACCACTCATTTTTAAAGTGATAAGTGAATTGTGGACACATTGAGTACTTGCACTGTTAATGGCCGTGCTTAATTTGACTGAATCATATAAATATTAGTTGCTTTGTCTGACATACTAGTTAATTGCAAATGCCTGTTACAGTGGAGGAAGATGTCGGGATGATCATGATTCCAGTGCTGAGGCTGCATGGAGCACACGGCCACGTGACAGCTGAGGTCACCTCTCAGAGCTCCTCTGCGGTTCCTGGTGTTGATTATCTACTGCATGGGGATTCAGTCACATTTCAGCATGGGCAGACCTTAAGTTTCATAAATGTCTCCATCATTGATGACCATGAAAGGTAACAATTTAGTGATATGAGAATACGGTACTCCCCCCTTATCCTCGGAATATATTCCAAGACACTCAGTGGATGCCTAAAACTGCAGATAGTCTGCAACCCTATATACTATATATTTTTTACTATATACCTGGGATAAAGTTTAGTTTATAAATTAGATACACTAAGAAATTAATAACAATAATAAAAAATAGAATAATTATAACAATACTAGAGGCTTGGTGTGCGAATTCGTGCACCAGTGGGGTCCCTTGGCCTGGGCCGAAACCAGCTCTCTGATTGTGAGAGGGCACAGGCTAGGCTGAGGGATCCCACTGGTACATGATCAGGGCCGGGGAGGGACACAGGAGATTAGCGAGCTAGGGAGGGATCACAGGAGGGCTCCAGGATATGTCCGGCCCATCTTGCTCAGTCCCAATTGGCTGGACCACAGCAGCAAACTAACCTACCAGTAAGAGCATCTGGCCACTGATGGTCAGTGCATGTCATAGCGAGCAGTTGTGTGGCCTTAGCATATCATTAGCATATTATACTTCGATTGGCTGAATGCATGATCAAACAACCAGACACCTAGCATATTAGGCTTTTATTATGTAGGATACTATAATAAAATACTTTAAATGTACTCTACTTACCCTTCTTGCAATGATGTGAGATGATACCATGCCTATATGATGAGATGATGAGATGAAGGGAGGTAAACTACATAGGCATTGTGAAATAGTGTTAGGTTACTATAAAGTTTACTTGTACAAAACACTCTGATACCCAAACAGTCAATCTGATAACTGAGATGACTGTTAAGTGGCTAAAGGTGGGTCACTTATATATGCTGGACAAAAGAATGATTCATGTCCCAATTGGGATGGAGCAGATCAGGGGGAGATTTCATCACGTTACTTAGAATGGCAGGAAATTTAAAACTTATGAATTGTTTCGTTCTGGAATTTTCCATTTAATATTTTTGGACCCCACTTGACGGCATGTAACTAAAATCAGGAAAAGCAAAACCAGAAATGATGGGGGACTACTTATGATATGGGAATAGATAAAGCATGAATATATTGTGTTCCATTCCTTACCTATGATTTGCATTGATAATAGAATTTTAGATTATACATGTGACCATTGAAAAACATGTGATAAATTTATTGCAGGGGGGAGGGATGCACTGGGGCAGGGAAAAGGAATTGGGAGATCATTGTAATTGTCTTTTACTTTTTTCAAATATAGGAATAATAATTTTTATTAGATTTGAAAAGTCTCATCAGAATATAGATGCATTTAGCAAGTAAAAAGATAAAAAAAATCTTATCAACCAGCCTAGGTTATATAATATTGAAGTGAATCACTTATGCCTTTAGCTGGTCACCTTCCTTTTCTACTTGGAGTATGACTACTGTGCCTTGAGTGACCAATTAAGAAAATGACTAGTTATTTGGATTTCAGAAGCATTTTCATGTACTTAGATTCACAGATTTGCTTTCTTGCTATGCAGTGACTTTGTGGAGCCCATTGAAATTCTGCTCATTGGAGCTACTGGTGGAGCGGTCCTTGGACGCCACCTAGTGAGCAGAATCACAATCACCAAGAGCGACTCTCCCTTTGGTGTTGTAAGATTTCTTAATCAAAGCAGAATTTTTCTCTCTAATCCCAATTCTACAATGATTTTACCCTTGGTGTTGGAGCGGACTGGAGGACTCTCAGGAGAGATTCAGGTAGAGTTATTATTCCCATGGTTTTAAAAATAAATTTTGATAAGTTTGGTGTTAGATTTTCTTATTCCTCAAATATATTCATTTATTCACAATCAATAATATTTATTAATCACTGAGTAGGTGTAAAGCAGCTTCTAAATCCTACGAAGTGCATAAAAATGTATGACAGCTGACCTCACAGAATTCTTGAGAACAAGTAAGAAATTACATGATGGATTCTGGTAGAATGCATTCATTCAACAAGTATCTGTTGAGAGCTTTCAGTGAGCCAGACCCTGTTGTGGGCACTGAGAACATGCTGGTGAACAAGACAGACCTCATCTCTGTTCTCATATAACTTTTAGAATAGTTAGCAAATAAATAAAAGAAAGATGGTCTGATGACACTAAGTGCTTGGCAGCAGTGTGAAATAGATTCACAATTGCACGTGACCTGCTAGCTGCTCTAGATGGGATGGTGAGGATGTGGTATTTAAACCGAAGGCTGGAGAATGAGAAATGGGTGGTTATGTTATTGTTAGAGGGATGCATGTTCAGGGAGAGGGAAAGCCAGTGCAGATCTACAAGGCTGGCATGTTGAGATCTAAAGAGGTACATGTTTGGGGACCTGGAGGTGCTGGGTCCCAGCACAAGGTAGCTCATCAGGTTCAGAACATGTTTGATCACAGGGAACCTCCTAAAGCACGTTAAAGATTTTATACCAAGTGCAAATAGGTTGCCATTAGAAAGTTTTAAGGAAGGCACTAATTTCAATGTCACTGGGTTGTCATTTTAATCAGCTCATGTAGGACAGTTGTGAGGCAAACAGACTGTCAAGAAGCTGGATTGGAAACAGAATGGGCAGTTAGGAGGCAATTAGCCTGTACTGTCCAGGGCAGAGCTGTCAGCTCAGTCAAGGGCGGAGGTGGAGATGGCTGGAAGTGAATAGGCATTGAGTATGTTTTGGAAGAACAACTCACTGGACTAATGGAGGCTGAGGAAAAGAAAGAATTGAAGGTCACTGCTAGAATGTTAGTTTTAGCAACCAGTTATATTATAGTGCTGCTTACCGAAAAGCAGGTGCTTGGGGGAGAATCAAGAGTTCTGTTTTGGCCTGTCCATTTGAGTTACTTGCAAGATATCCCAATAGAAGGGTCAATTAGGGAGAGGGATGAGCAAGTGAGGGTTGGGCTTAGGGATGCACACAGGAAAGGTGTTGACACAAATGCAGACATTTGAAACTATGGAGCCTAAGGTGTGAAGAAAGAGATGTGAAGGAAACAGACCTGTGCCCCAGGCTGCCAGCCTCTAAGGGTCTGAGGAAGGAGAGTCAGCAAAGATTGAGAGTAAAGGCAGTGGAAAACTAGGAAAGCATGTATCGTGTGAGCATCGTGTAAGTCAAGAGAGATAGGACACAATATTTTAAGAAAAAGGAAGGAACCAGTTGTGTGCAATGCTGATGAAAGATAAAAGAAGCAAACAGAAGTGCCCAGTTTTCTTTCTTCTTGGATATTGAAAAGCATATAATTTTAAATTATAGAAACTTTAAAAAATTCCTTTATTATAATATAGAAACTTTCTTTGTTTCTTATAACAAGGTATGAAAGTTTCTCTTCATTTTATACTGGGAATTTATTTAAGTAGATTTAGAAGAGGTTGCACACCCAGCAGACTTTTCACATGGTTTCATTATTCAAGTAAGTTTTGATTGAAATAACCTGTGCACATAGCAAGATAATGTTGTATTCATATATTTAATTTTTTTATATTTTTCTAGTATATATTTTAAAAATATGTACTTCTATATTTTTGTTATTCTGTGATGATGAAAACTGACCGGGTATTTAGATTTCTCTTTTCTTGTTAGACGTTGTTATTCATGAAAACTGATATTTTATAATTATACAGTTTACATTTACAAATATCGTTATTTAAAAAACTGAGAAATAATAGGAAATTTTTGGAGATATTCTAGAATAACATTCATATATATGTGTATTTTTTCCCTAATTCTGCAAAGCAATTCTTGGTTTAAAACTGATCATTTCTATTTAAAACTCACATACACACATGCCCTGCAGGTGAACTGGGCAATAGTAGGACCCAATTCTCAGGACGCCTTACCACCACAGAACAGAGACATCGCAGACCCAGTGAGTGGGGCCTTCTCTTTTGGAGAGGGAGAAGGTGGCATGAGAACCATAATTCTGACTATTTATCCTCATGAAGACATTGAAGTCGAAGAGACGTTCATTATTAAACTTAAACTTGTGAAGGGACAAGCTAAGTTAGACTCCAGAGCTAACGCTGTTACGTTAACAGTAAGTCTGACTTTTTATCTTCCCACAGAATTTTTAGTGGAATTATCAGAAAATTCATTTACATTTGGTGAAACTCTATAGGCTTATGATGAATTGAAAGTTATAAAACCATAATTCCTATGCTTGTTCAGTTAGTTTCTTACATAGCCTAATTAATGGTAATAGTTCTAAAAAGGGTTTAATGTAGTGAAACAGACTTATTTATATTCTCTAAGACAATTGGTGAATATTTGCCACTTTTAGGGAGGAAGCATTTGGGATGTCAGCCTAAATATTGGCTATCTTTGCCATTAAAATACATGAACATTATTAACCAGTTACAAGTCAGACTGTGTGAAAGTAGAACGGTACTTGTTTAATTAGCACAATTATGTGTTGGATTAGATTCAGATTCAGCATATTTGATGTGAACCACCCAATCCATCAGGGCAGAAAGCCAGCCGGACCCAGGCTACTGAAAACAACGCAGAGAAATGACATCCTTTAAATTTGGAAAATACTCTTGTCTGGAGTCTGCATCAGTCAACCTTCTCCAGAGAAATAGGGATAGAGGGAGGAAATGAGAGAGGAGGAGAGGAGGGAGAGTGAGAGGAGACTGATTGCGGGAACCAACGAGCTCCCCCAGCGCTGGGTGTTCTTATATTGAAATTTGGGGAGATAAAGAGGCTGAAAGTCTTGGCAGAGGCCTGTTTTACACTACCATGAAGGATTCTAAAACAGAGTATTACAGAATAAGCCATCTCTTTCCCCAGTTTACTTTGGCAGAAAAAGAAATGGCAAGCAGGCACTCTGGCAGGCAGAAAACCCAGGCAACAATTGAAGCTGTGGTCTTGATTTTGAATTCTGTGGGGCAGGCCAGCAGGCTGGAAACTCACACAGGATTTCTTGAGGCAGGATGTCTCCTCCTGAAATCTCAAGGCCTTCAACTGATTGATTGAGGCCCACACACATTATCGAGGACAGTCTCTTTTACTTAAACTGATTACCTTCATGGCAACAGCTAAATGTGTTTATCCAAACAATTGGGCACCGTATCTATAAATTGACACACAAAACTAAGTATTACAGGACCTTTTGCCTCTCTCTACCTTGTATTATAACCAGTAGAAAGAAGTTAGTAAAAATTAACTGGTTAAGCAAAATCAACCTAAATTGAGGCATCAAAATACTATCCTCTTGAGATTCTGCAAATTGTAGTTTTCTGGACACTTATTCCCATTATCCTTGGAGAATAAGAATTTGCTTGTTTTAGATAACAATCAGGGTAATAAAGAAAGTTAAAAAATCAGATAGCTAGATAGATTTGAGTATTATTTCTATGTCTCTTCTATTTCTTCAGCATTGATTTATAAGTTGGATAATGTATTTTCATTCATAGTTGTTATATATGGTATTCACTCTGCTGTTTCTATTTTTAGATACAGAAGTTTGGAGATCCTAATGGAGTGGTTCAGTTTGCTCCTGAATCTTTGTCTGTGAAGACCTATTTGGAGCCATCAGCTTTGGAAGGGCCCCTGATCATCACTTTCTTTGTCAAAAGAGTCAAGGGCATTTTTGGAGAGATTAAGGTATAATTTTTTATTTCATTTTTAAATAGAGTAACAAATTTGCTTTTTAAATTTGCTTAACAAACATGGTTGAGAGGGACAGAGAAAATGCATTGTTCTTGTTAAAGGTTTTCATAAACTGAAAGGTTTTCCTAAACTGAAGGGACATACGTTTTCACAGAAGCTGAGAAGTACCTCGGGCTCTCCAGCCAGGCCCCGCCTTCAACGGTCTCTCCACATTGGGTCACGATTAGATTAAAAAGACTTTCCTCACACTTAGTCATGGAGAGTATGATTAAACTCCTTTGTATTTTCTGGTTTGCTACTTTTCCTACTTAAGTCTCTGATATTTGTAAATTGCTTAATGTATTCTCTAGGGCTTTACTTATCAATGGAATTTTTTAAGATAGGAACTGATTTTTAAGAGGTTGCATTTGAGTGTTTATTGCTATAGACAGTGGTCGGCAAACTGCGGCTCGTGAGCCACATGCGGCTCTTTGGCTCCTTGAGTGTGGCTCTTCCACAAAATACTACGGCCTGGGTGAGCCTATTTTGAAGAAGTGGCATTAGAAGAAGTTTAAGTTTAAAAAATTTGGCTCTCAAATTTCAGTCGTTGTACTGTTGATATTTGTCTCTGTTGATGAATGAGTTTGCCGACCACTGATATGGAACATTTGAAGATGCACTTGTAAATCATCAAGATATTTGTCTAACTGATCTAGATTACATATTTTGTGAAATTTCTCTATGAAGTTACCTCTTTTCCTGTAACTGCTACTTGTTTAGTTGAAGCTTTATGGTTTGGAGGGCTAAAATTCTTAGAAAATAACTTTTAATTTTAGGAAATTGAATAGATATTTCCTTGTAGTTAAAAGAACAGGCAAGAGCAAATTCTGATGTGAAGCATTCTATTAGTCACTTTTTACCTTCAACCACTCTCTGTGGATTGCTATGTAATGACTTGTGGTACTGCCATTTTAACGTTAACTTGCTTTTCTTTATCTCTTCAAAATGTTATTCTTTTAGGAGTAGGTAAAATGAGATCTCACAGTCTTGTCCTGCAAATTGCATACGACAGCCTGGAAGAGTGAAGATACTTTCATGACACAGATGTCACTCCTCTGTACTTTCTAAACTAACTGCTTAGAGACTATGAATATAATGATGCACAATCAATATTTCCCTTTTGTATATTAGAAAGGAAAACATAGTTTAAAGGATTTTGATTCAATTTACCGAATCATATAACATTGTTGGATTTTTTTTTTCCCCATTTATCTTAGGTTTACTGGGAAATAAGTAGTCAGTTTGATATTACTGGAGACTTTCTTTCTACAAAAGGCTTTTTCACCATTGCTGATGGAGAGCGTGAAGTGAGCTTTGATGTTCATTTGCTACCAGATGATGTGCCCGAGATAGAGGAAGCCTATGTGATCCAGCTTGTTTCTGTAGAGGGAGGAGCAGAACTGGACCCAGAAAAATGCATCACACAGTTCTCTGTTTCTGCAAATGATGAGCCACATGGAGTATTCGCTCTCTATGCAGGCCGCCAGTCAGTGCTCATTGAGCAGGACCTCAGTAGGTCCATCCAAATCAATGTAACCCGGCTGGCCGGGACTTTCGGAGATGTGGCTGTTAGATATCGAATATCATCTGACCATAAGGAGCAGCCAGTGGTTACAGAGAACGCAGAGAGGCAGCTGGTGGTCCGAGACGGTGCCAGCTCTAAAGTGGACACGGTGCCAGTAAAGAGCCAGGTTTGTAGTCTTTCTTGATTTCCTGGTCATTCCAATCAAGCTCCTTTACTTACCTCAGGATCAGATTAAATCTTAGTCAGAAAGTAAATGTAACCATGAAAAATGCCTTGGAAAATGTATAGTGATGATTGTGTAATACAAAGGGTGAAGTATTTGCAGATTATAAGTGAACTAGAGGCCCGCTGCATGAAATTCATGCATGGGGAGTGTCCCTCAGCCCAGTGTCTCCAATCTGGGACCCCTTGAGGGATATCCAGCCACCTGTTTAGGCCCGATCCTGGTGGGATTGGGTCTAAATGAGCAGTTGGACATCCCTCTCACAATCCAGGACTGCTGGCTCCCAACCACTTGCCTGCCTCTGCCTGATTGCCCCTAACCACTTCTGCTTGCTAGCCTGACCATCCCCTAACCACTCCTCTGCCAGCCTGATCAAAGCCTAATTGCTCTCCGGCTGGCCCGTTTGCCCCTAACTATCCTCCACTGCAGGCCTGGTCACCCCATCTGCCCTTTTTTGCTGGCCTTGTCACCCCTAACTGCCCTCCCCTGCAGGCCTGGGTCCCCTTCCCCAACTGTCCTTCACTGCGGGCCTGGTCATCCCCTAACCACTCCACTGCCAGCCTGATCAAAGCCCAACTGCTCCCTGGCTGGCCCGATTGCCCCTAACTGTCCTCCGCCGCAGGCCTGGTCGCCCCAGATGCCCTCCCCTGCTGGCTTGGTCACCCCTACTGCCCTTCCCTGCTGGCCTGGTTACCCACAACTACCCACAACTGCCCTACCCTGCTAGCTATCTTGTGGCAGCCATCTGTGCCAAATGGGGGCAGTCATCTTTGACCACTTGGTTGTGGCCATCTTGTGTCTTGGAGTGACAGTCAAATTGCATATTACTCTTTTATTAGATAGGATAAGTATATTTCAATTTGGAGATAAAATATTTTTGTTTAGATAGTAGCAGGCATTTATTTAATCCTTGCAAAGTTCTAGAAATCATTTCAATTGATATATATATACACACCCCAATATACACACATGTGCCCACATACACACCCAGACATACTCACATGTACATAAACACACAGAATACTTGTTGAAGGGGAGAAATTTAGGCTTTCTTGTGGGACAGGCCTGTGCTCCCTAGAGTTTGAAGGGCCTTCATGAACACAGGGACTGGTATCTACTTCTCTCCTTGTGCATCTATGTGGAAAGTGGTTCTGTCTTTAATGGTAAAAACTAGAGAAGACAGTAAGTAGACAGCTTTGGCAGATGTTTGGCATGTGAGTGAGAAGAATGTGTTTATTTCCTGTGAGTCCTGTAAGTAGTTCAGCAGCCTTTCTCAGTTTGAATCACAGAAAGTGATGCAAGTGACTCTTTGTCTTAAGTCCTTGCAAAGGTGGTAGTACATAGCTAGTGTCATTCTATATGCATAGGAGATAATTTGATTTATTTCATACATAGGATGCATTTTGGTACTGGGGATTAATGATATTGTTGTTGGGAAAGGCTGCCCCAGAGGGTAACTAGATTGAAATAATCCTGGGAAAAATCTGTGGGGTGAATTGTGAAGCTAGATGAGAATCTAAGAAAGGTCGTAGTCTCTGAAGATTGGGGAGTGGTGGAATTCTGAATTCTTTGAGGAACACTGACGTCCATTCCATGAGCGGTCCAGAATTTGAATGACTGACTACATGGAAGGATAGTGGTTAGGCAAGTGTTAGGCAAGAAAGGACTACATCATGTAGGCTAAATTTTTGTCATTCTTTCTCAAAGCACCACTCCCCAACCCGTCCCAAACCTTGAATGTGACAGAAGATTGGTGGGAAGGTCTAAGGGGGACGGAGGGAATATTGAAACATTATCCCATGACCCCTTTCCCACTGTAGATCCTGAATCGTGAATTATTCAAAAACTGGGATAAATGGGAGCTTTTACTGTATGCCTGAGGGAAGTCATGATTGACATAGGTCTGGCCTTTGCCTTCCTGAAAGTGACAGAAAGCTTCAATACTTACCCACAACATTGTTTCTTTGTGGAAAGAATCCCCACATAGTAGTAACAGGAGAAAAATGAAGCAGTTTTCTATTTGTATTCCATCCACTAAGGTTAGCCCATTCAGTGTTGATGATCTTAGTTTCATTTAAGTTTATGATCAGTATAAAATAGTTGCCATTCAGAATAAGCAATAAGCATATTATACCAATTCATACCTAGTATGTAGCCTGTTGATCTTTTGTGCACCTGAGTCTTTTGTTGTTTAGTAAAGGAATAGAGTGCAAAGCTGGAGGAATAAGAGGTGGATTAATTTAACCAAAATATCCTTTTTTTAGGTCTCTTTTACAAATGATCAGAGTTTCTTTTAAATACAGTGTGCTTAAGTTACATAATACAATTATACTATTACACAATAACTTGAAACATTGTCCCACACATATCTGTGTAACATCACCTTCTAAACACCTTCATGTTATAATCTCTTCAAAAGAATACGGGGACATTCCTTCAGCTTTTCTAGGGATAGTTTTATTTTATATATCTTATATTGATAGTAAGGTTTCATTTGACACTGAGACATGGCACATTGATGGTTTGACCATTCTCTTCTTTCACTAAGCAATCTGGCAAGTACAAAATTATTCTCAGACTATGTATAGGAACAAATAATGTGATAAATATTACATGGACTAAAACCATTGATCTGCCTAAGTCTGAGATTGTCTGTTACCTGGGACATTTTGAAAGATGGTAGTCTTCTTTTAATTTCACTTTGAAAGCTTAATAATATCATTTATAAAAATACTTAACTTCCCTAATACCTATTTGAATCATTTATGAATTTGTAATACCTTTTGAACCTATTTTAATTATTCCTATTTTTAAAAAAGAGCCAGCAAAAGTTGACTAACTTATTAACATGTGAAAGCTTCCTTTTGTTTCTTTAACATCATTTATTAGCATATTTAAAATTGCACAGGTTCCTTTTTCCTCTCACATTGTGGCATAGGACTAGACATAGATTATATTACGTGTTGCTGTGTCTTCCAAGGTTATTGTGTGGGCAGGGTGTGACACACATAAACCAAAGATAGGATATTTTTCTGTGGTCCCCTTCTTCCTTCAGACCCTGGATATAATGCATTGCTCTCTGAAATTTGTAAGATACTAATTGCATGAATTATATACCGTTCTCCTTATTCTATCCTCCTGGTAAAAATTAAGACTTTGGACAAGTCACAGAGCAGGGCAGTAGGTTTAAGAACACAGAAAGTTTTGCTGAAACCGGTTTGGCTCAGTGGATAGAGCGTCGGCCTGTGGACTGAAGGGTCCCGGGCTCAATTCTGGTCAAGGGCATGTATCTTGGTTGCGGGCACATCCCCACTGGGGGATGTGCAGGAGGCGGCTGATTGATGTCTCTCTCTCATCGATGTTTCTAACTCTCTATCTCTCACCCTTGCTTTCTGTAAAAAAAAAAAATCAATAAAATATATTTAAAAAAAAAGAACACAGAAAGTTTCCATTAGGCTCTGAAACTAGAAGTCTCTTGGTGCTGATTTAATATCAGGAACTAGGAGTATAAACTGTTGCCTCCCTGGTTAACAATAGACTCCTTTATGAGGTGCATCCTGATAATAAGACTCATTGGCATAATAAAGAAACATGTCTAAGTTTAAAATTATTTAAGCTGGAGTGTGAGAATTTTACATTTGTGGTTGAGTCATCTATTCAAACATTTATTGAGTGTTCACCCTGCGCCAGCCATTGCAATAAGCACAGCCGGTATAGAGGTGACAAAGACACAATCTCTGTCGTCCTGTTTCTTCTTGTGCAGAAGGCCGTTAACTGCAGCTATAAAAGCGTGGGTTAGTGGTGTTGGAGATGTGTGCAGGATGTTATGGAGCTGTACATTCTTTCCACTGGAGCCTAGATGCGGTCAAGCATGGTGGGAACCATGTAGAATAGTATTGGTGGTGCAGTCCTAGAACAGGGAAGTGGCAGGGCATGCTGGAGAACATGCCCCCTCCTAGTAACCTTCAAAGTCCTTTCAAATTAATCCCCCTGCTTTTCTTCTGTAGTAAACAAGCTTTTCCTCAACTTTGCTGTTACCACTGTTCAACTTCAACGTTCAGTTACTGTACCCTGGGGATGTGCTGCGGCCACAAGTATGTGTGTGCTGGCTGAGCTCGTGAACACAGCAGCCGAGTGGGGAGGCACAAATGGTTGGGAGCCTCGCCCTTCATTCTTTAGGAAATAGGGACAAAAAAATCCTTCGCTGCCCAGCCAGTAAACTGCCTGGGAAAGAGGGCACGTATCCTTAGAAGAGTGGTGGGAAACAAGTGAGTGAAGGCAGGACATAGTGATTTATTTCTGTTTCCCTAGCAATTGACCTTTGATTCTTGTTCAGTGAATGCCATTTTGACAGAAACGAAGATTGATTGAATGAACGAGACATCTGTTCTCCTCATGTTGCACAACATTTGAAATCACTATGGTACATATTTTGCACATTTGGGGGGTCTGATGTATGTTTAAGAACATTATCTTTAAAAGAAGAATGGAATTCACTGAAATTGTTATTTATATATTCAGTAAAGATGTACAGAATTTTTTAGCAACATTCCGGGTTAAGTGGTAATTTGCCTGATCCATTATCAACTATTTCTGTGGGAAAATGTATAGTTTAAAAAAATTTATTAGAGAAACATCAATTTTAAAATTCAGGACTTTCTCTATTTTGTTGGATTCTAAAACTTTGAAAATGGATATGTAATAATGGCATTGGTAATTATTTGTCAAATATTCAAATAATAAGTGTACCTAAATCATTATTCATTTTGAGTAGATATGGATTATTAGTTATTATTAATGAAGAGGTATTTCTGGTTTTAGGAGATGACACTATTCACCTGTGGCTCCTTCCATTCCTGTAGCACATGATTTTTATCACAAATAGTACTTCTTGTGAGTCTCATTCCTGAGACTACTTGGAAACATGGAGAATTTGCACATTTGTGTTTCATATACTCTACTAGAGGCCCAGTGCATGAAATTCATACATGGGGGTATGGGGGGGTTCCCCTCAGCCCAGCCTGCAACCTCTCCAATCCAGGACCCCTTGAGTGATGTCCAACTGCTGGTTTAGGCCCAATTCCAGACCTACTGATCAACCCTAATTGCCCCCCCCCCCCCCCC
>PVJN01029970.1:0-25987 GCA_004026805.1 Lasiurus borealis | reverse complement strand
CAAGCAGGTTGGGTGAAGCAACCAAGCCAACAGGGTGTTAGTGAGGGATGACCAAACTACTGAACAATGAGGCTGCATGGGGTGACCAGGCTGGCAGGAGGAGCAGTTGGGGGTGACCAGGCCAGCAGGGAGGGCAGTAAAAGGCAACCAGGCTAGTGGGGTGGGCAGTTGGGGCCAAACAGGCCAGCAGTAGGGGACAATTAGTGGCTATCTGACTGGCACGCAGAAGCAATGAGTGGAAATTAGGCTGGTGAGGGGGCCAGTTAGCGAACCAGGCAGGTGAGCAATTAAGAGCCAGGGGTCCAGGATTGTGATAGGGATGTCTGACTACTGGTCTAGACTGGAAATCGGACATCCCCCGAGAGGTCTCGGATTGGAGAGGGTGCTGGCTGAGCTGAGAGGATTCCCCCCACCCATGCATGAATTTCACACACTGGACCTCTAGTTATATGCTAAATGTCCAACCCTCCAACTGGTATCTATGATGTGCACTGACCACCTTAGGGTAGATGCTCAATGCAGGTGCTGCCAAGCTGCCGTGACTTCACAGTGTTGGTTCTCAGGTGACACACCCTGAAACCAGACAAGAGAGAGCCAATTCCTCATGGGGCCATGCTATTCCACCTTTGGCCATGGGTCACATTGTTGCTGGGGCACTGGGGGCCCCAAATCTGGTTTACTATAAATTTGCCTTTGTGTTCCACACTCCATATGACAGCAGCTTTACAGAGTGCCCCTCACTCTCTTGGACCACCTAAGGGATGTCAGAGAGCTGGTTTCGGCCCAATACCCACAGGCTAGGCCAAGGGACTCTCATCTCCCTGAGGGACCCTGCTCATACCACAGATGCCCATCAAGCCACAGCACCAACCCAGGTACAGATGGCCAGGAAGGACCACAGGAGGTTAGTTTTAGGTGGGTTCAGCCCATCTTGCCCAGTCCTGCCCACCAACTACCTTCTAATTAATTTCCTTTCAATGTGCATGAACCATGCACTGGGTTACGAGGCTAGTAATAAATCTCCTTAAAGCATTTTTTCCTCATTTTTGTTATAGTGTTTTTTACTTCAATTATTATTTTTATCCTTTCTTCAAGATTTCATCTCTCTTCTTAAATCATCTGTTCTTGCACATTGTCTTCTTTTTCCATTAGAGCTGTTAAAATACTAATCACAGCTATTTTGTCTTTCCTATTAAATAATTCTAACATCAGTGTCATATTTAAGTCTGTTGTTTTTTTAATGTTTCTTTTTATCTTTGGATTTTTTTCTTTGCTTTTCACTATGTTTCATAATATTTTGAAACTGATAATGATGTATGAGTAATAAGAACATGAATAAATTGGTCTTTGATATGAAGTTTTATATTACTCCAGCTAGCACAGATTTAACTATGTCTAATGTTTGTTGTAATTTTAGGTGAAAGATGATTCCGGTTCCTCTACTGAGTTTGTCTTTGTTTCCTCTGTTGAGTTTGCAATTTCCTAAATATTCCACTTTATAAGAGTAAATCATCCATTGTTATTATATTAGATTATTATAATGTGGTGGTAAAGTTGGGGAAAGAGAAGCATACTGTAACTAGAAGGTCAATGCACAAAATTTGTACACTTGGGGGGGGTGTCCTTCAGCCAGGCCTGCACCCTCTCGCAGTCTGGGAACACTTAGGGGGTGTTTGGCTTAGGGGATACCTAAATCATTAGTCAGACTTCTTTAGTGCTGCCGCAAAGATGGGTAAAGCTCGGGCCACCACCGCTGCACTGGCGAGCCACAAGCCTAACTCAGAGATTCTGGCTGAGCAGCACGCCCCCTGTGGGAACACACTGATTACCAGAGGGCAGCTCCTGCATTGAGCCCAGGTGGTCAGTGTAAGCCATAGCAACCGGTTGCTCTGCTGTTCAGTTGATTTGCATATTAGCCTTTTTTTTTTGAAAACTTTCAATTTTTTTTTTGACTACAGCTGTTTACAGAAATATAGTTGCGAGTATACAAATGTTCAATAGAAGCAAAATATTTTTTTTATATTTAACAAGTTATCACAGATAGCTAAAAATATAGATGCAAAAAAAATTCCCCCAGAGAACAAACTGAAAATATCTGGTGTCAGTGCTCTGCAACCCCAACTATGAAAGCCACATACACAAAAATAGTCATTGTAGGACAATGGAAGAAGGCAGTAGTTGATCAGTCCAATAAAGAGCTGTCCTGCACTGAAGTGATTGTGACTTTAGGGACTACAAACTGATTCCAATGACATTCAGCTAATTTCTTTTCATCTAATGAATGTATCTTCTCACCTTGTTCCCTTAATTCTAATTGATAAGCTCCAAGTAGTTGCTAATTTTTCGACAACTTTTACTTCATCTTTTTTTAATAAATATATTACAAGTATTTAATTAACCTATTCTTAAGTGGTTTAGCCTACCATTCTGCCATTTAAATTTTATTTGCTTGAGCACACTGATCAACCACTGAATAGCCTTTATTATATAGGATTCTAAAGTGTCCCAAAAACTACCTTTATGATTAAATCTCAGTTGTGATTGCTGTTGTCACTTTTACTAGACCTGTGCTATTAGACAGTGAGTTTGAAAAGAGTCTCTGAGTTTACCCTCTAGCCCTCACTTATGTCAGACAGAAAGGACAGAGCTATCTATATTAAAGAAGGAAAACATACATGTCAATGAGAGGGTAAAAAAAGGAAGGTATATATCTCTTCTGAGATGAGGAAAAAGTGAGATATACATTGAAGAATAGTGGCCAACATTTGGCAACTAAAGAATTTTATGCCACAATTTTTTTATCTTTCTATTAGTCACAAAAGGATTATTATTTTTTAAATGGAAATAGATAGGAAGACAGAGTTAGGTTGGTACACTTTGGAAATAAAGATCCAAGGTCCGTAATTCTATCTCTCTACATAAGAGAACCATGCCCCTGTAAAGATAGTGACAGAGGCATGATTCTCAGTATCACTCGTATTTGGTCTGTTAAGTATAGCAAGGCATTGAGAAAGCTACTTGAGATATGTTGTAATCATTCCAACCATTTAAAAGTTAAAAGCAATGCATCAATGCTATTCATTCATATACAAAAGAAGGTCTTTATGTCCCACATAAAAAATAAGTTTATACACATTATGATGGAAAGATCTTTAAAGATTAAGAAAGCCCATCAATAACTCTATATGAGAGTACAATATCCAGTTGATACACAGAGAAAAAATATACCACAGACATTACTGCCAAGCATTAGTCTCATGTTTTCCTATTTAAAATTTAATAAAAATATATTTACATTGCATGAAACATGTTAAATATATTTATAAAATAATTAAAACTTCATATCTTAAAATAACATAGGTCATATAAATTTTACAACTATGTTGACAAATAGATTAATCCACTGTAACTGTGAAATATAATCTACTGAAAGCAATGCCTATAATTAATTTGCTAAGGCTATTTTAGCTTTTCTTATTGTGGTCATTTTTTTTTTTGCCTTCATTTTTCACTAGTAAAGCAAGAATGTCTTGTTCCCTATCATAGTTCATACAGAAAAATGTTATTTTCATCTTCCCTAAAGCAAATAGAGTAAAATAACAGAGGAAATAAAAAAGGGGGAGGGGGGCACCAAAGTATACATTGGATTTTTATCACAAGAGAGTGAACAATAAAATAATTTTCCCAAAGATACCTTTAAATTCATTTTCCTGTGTGAGTCTTCCTAAAACTCTCAACGGAATGGCAGTGCATGTTTGTTTCATTTTATAAAGTACCAGAAGATATATCCTTGTACAGTGCTTTGCTACAGCTATTTATTTTCTGCATATATCATTTTTATAGACTAAAAGAAAGGCTAGAATTTACTTTTCTTTTTCTTGTAAGATTTTAGTTATATCAATTACCCTTTTTGAATGTTGTGTTGAGAGCTTCCAGGCATAGCAATAATACTTTTGTTGTTTATTTTGTTTTTGGTATTTCAAGCAAAGAAATACCAAAGTTTAGATTCATCATTACTATGCTCTGCTCTACTGACCAGGGTTTTCCAGGGTTATAAGAATTGGCTCATTCAAAATAGAGTCTAGGTCCCATCCGCTGCTTGATGTCTGCAAGCTAGAAGCTCAGAAAAGCCAGGGGTGTAGTTCAGTCTGATTCCGAAGGCCTGAAAACGATGTGGGGCATAAGATGATGGATGTCACAGCTCAAGTAAAGAGAATACATTCCCCCTTCTTCCACCTTTTTATTCTCCTTAGACCCTTCACAGACTGGATTGATGCCTACCCTCATTGATCATCTTTACTTAGCCTACTGATCCAAATGTTAATTTCTGCCCTAATTACCCTCACGGACACACCCAGAAACAATATTTTGCCAGCTTCCTACATATTCCTTACCTCAAAATCAACCATTACATCTGCCAATAAAAGTAATTGTCTATTTCTGTCACTAGATTTTTCTATTTTGTATAGATAAAGCTAGTAATTTTACCTATCCAAGATAGATGAGAACTGGTTCAGCACAGTATACTGAAACTTAATTGCCCTTAGAAATAAACACACACACACACACACACACACACACACACACACACACACACAATTGTAATTCTTGGGCCAGGGATTTTCTTTAGTTATTTTAGTCCTTACAGATTATAACAAACACATAAAGTGTATAGTCTTGTCATCACAATCTACATAAGAAAAACTATACACTTAAAGGCACAAATATTAACTTGCCCAAGGTTACATCATTATTAAGTGTCTGAGCTTAATTTTATGTTTGTATCAGTCTAACTTGAGAATCTATTCTCAATTTATTATAAACAAAATGAATATGTATTGTTTTGAATAAAAGTTGCTTATGGCCTTGTGGAGAATTTTCTGATTCCATTTAGTACAGACTCATCCCCAGAAGAGAGGACAGACTGACCAGCCACATTCCTTATACACAGAAAAGGGATGGCTGAGGAAGAGTTTCCACAGAATATATATAGGTAAAGGCTTTAAAGTTGCTTACTCATAATTTCCTCTTTGAAAAGTAGTTATAACCTTTTTGTATTTATGTGAGGATGAGTAATCAATGTTTCAATTTTTAAAATTAGAGGGTAATAGTAAGACAAGTGAAGTAAAAATTTAAGCCATCTCCAACACAAATTTCAAGTCCATAAACAAAATGTAGGGAAAAAATCCTGCCCCAAACTTGGAGAGAAATCGAGACAGAGGGAGATAGATAGATATAGATAGATTAGATAGATAGATAGGTAAGTAGATAGATAGATAGATAGATGATGGCTATATGAATAGATAGATAGTAGATAGATGATAGATAAATGATATATAGATAGATAGATAGATAGATAATTTCAGTTGTCAAGTTGCCCTAAACACACAAACAACTTATATTTTCTTCAACCAAAGATCTTCATTGCCAATCCAGGACCAGCAGGAATCCTCAATTTCGGGTGCAATGAAGAGGGAGAAACTTAATTCAGTGCAAACAGCTCAACTGTAATACAACTTGGCTGTGAAATATCACAGCTGTGGGTCAGCTCAATAGTGATGCAGCTCAAACACGATAAAGCAGGGCTGTGGAACAGCACAGTGGTGCAACAGCTGCAGTGAGGTAAACATGAATCTTCAAATACGTAAAGGGTTGCATTTTTTTCTCTTTGTTTGATTTTAGAATTAAGTTTATCTTTAAATTCTGGGGAAGAGGGGATTTTTATTTGTGACTTGCTTTATAATAGCACTGTCAAAACTAAAAAAAAACTTATGCTAACAAAAATTAGCACATTGCCTTAATATCAAGATAGTCAATGTTAAATTTTGCTACTTACTCATGTAATTCCATTTATTTCATTTTTGTTTTTATTCAATTAGTTTTAGTTAGGTTCAAAATAAGGTCAAAATTTTGCTCCTGGTGGATATTACCTTAAATCTATCTCCCTCTTTTCTAAAATTGCATTTAAAAATAATTATAGACCCATGGGAAGTTGCAAAAACTTCCTCATGAATTCCTTACCAAGCTTATCCAAACATTGGCTCTTATAAAGCTATAGTACAACTACAGGCCCAATGCACAAAATCATGCATGAGGGTATGGGGGTCTCTCAGCCCGACCTGCACCCTCTCCAAACTGGGAGATCTCAGGGGATGGCCATCTCTGGCTCCTAACCGCTTACCTGCCTGTCTGTTGGAACCACTCTGCCTGCATGCCTGATCCCCCTAACTGCCTTCCTCTGAATGCCTGGTTGCCCCTATTAACTTTTTTTTTTATATCTTATCACCTTCACCCATAATTGTATTTGACTTTCTTATTGGCTTCTCCTTCTCACACAATTTTTCTCTCTTCTTTATGTGACATTTTTTTCTACTGAATTATCATTTACAAACTTTTCTTCCCTCCTTATTTCCTATTTCTGTCCCATCATCCTTCTTCCCATCTTTCTCCTACCCTCCCTCCCTCCCCACCTGAATTATTTTGCTTCCTCCCTCTGACCTACTTTGCTTCCTCCCCCATTTCTTCTTTCTTTCCATTCTCCTTTTAAGCTCTACCAGCTCCCCTTTAAAACTTTTCTTCCTTCCCTCTTTCTCTCATCCTACCTTTCCCATACATTCTTCTCTACTTATTTCCACTGCCTTAATATCTACCTACCTCATTATTCACTATCACTTATCTTTTTTCTCTTTTCTGACTTCTACTTTTAAGATCCGTCCTCAGCACACAACTATAGTTGATTTTCATTATAGCTCCTACAGTTCACTCACACATCCTCTTTCCTTCTTTAACTCTACTCTCTACTAACTCCTTTATAAAGTTCTTCCCTCCCTTCTTCCCTTCTCAAAGCTTCCATTGTTGGGGGGAAAGGCATTAACCCCCAGCCCAGGGCTCAGCCCAAGCCCTGTCCTGCTCCCACTCCTTGCCTAGAATGGCCGGCCCAACAAGGGTGGCTGAGGCCCGCATGGCCCAGGGGCTGCTGTCACCAAGCAGGAGCGCCTCTGCCCAAAAGGCCTCAGACCATCTTCCACTCTGTCCAGAACCCGAGGCTGCCTCCCCAACAATGGCTGCCTCCACCCTCTTCCTGGGTCTGAGCAGAGGTCCCTCCTCCATGCTGCCTGCACCCTACCCTTTGCTGGTCACACCGGCTCCGCAGCACTCCCAAGGTGCAGCTCTGCATTTCTTTCCCTTTTCCATTCCTGTGTCTTTTTATTGTTTTCTTTCTGTATTTCTGTTTCTCCTCTCGGCCTGTCTGCATGCAGGCCTGCCTTCCTCTCCCTCTCCTTTCTTATCCCCTCCTATCGTATCCTATCCTACCTACCCTGGACCTTTCGGTTGCTTTGAGCAGAGGGTGGGGACACAGCCTGCTGATCCAGTCATGACGTGATGCTGTAAGGAACACTTTGCATATCCCTCTATTACATATACATAGATGTCACTGACGTTGGTATAATTTGTGGAGCTTATAAAGTTTCTGTGAGCATATTTTATGCTCTCATAAAACAGGACCGGACAATCATAGTCTCCCCTCATACTACACCAAAAGCCTACTTTTAAGTAAATGCATTTTCCATGTTTACATTAAGCAATTTCAAATGAAATATTATGTCAAAATTTTGTCACTCTAAGAACTGTGAATTTTTATTATGCATGTGCTTCCAGAATGTATATACAGTCAATCTTTGCTAAATAACTGCTCTCTGTGATAGTGAGAGCGTGTGTCATCTATTTCAATATGATAACTATAAGCAACTTTTTGGATATTTCCAAGCCTATTTTGGACACCATCTATTTTTTTTTCAATATCTCACTAATATGTATTATATTGTTGAGTGAAGCAAGAACAGTGTATGGTTGAGGAAATTGTATAGTTGAGATTCTCTCAGATGGAAAATTTGTTTCAAAATAGTAGCTAAAGGGTGGAGGAATGTTTTTGTTTGTTTTGTTTTGTTTTGTTTTTTTAATAACCAAGTGTACTAGGCTTTTTCTCAATTTTGTGTTATTCACAGTTAATTTATTAATGTGGTCACTAAGAGAAGCTAGAAATGAATTATCTTATTAAAAGGTGATATGTTTAAAATTTCACCCCAAATTAAAATGCTACGTGTAACAAATTGCAAAGACTGAAGTAGTGTGGCTTCCATAAATGTTATTTCTAAGATTTGAAGCTAATTTGAATATAACTGAACCTTTAATTGGGCCCCAAACCTTTTTGTTCTTTAAACCTGAGTACTTTTACAGAACACGTTTTCAATGTATATTTCATTATTTAAAGTAATTTTCAAATACATTGATGTGGAAGGACTGTGTGTACTCTTACCGTGGGCAATTTCATACCAGACCATTTTCAGACACCAACCATTTCTCAAGGCTAAAGTAAATAGAAGTAATTCCCCAAACTGTATGAAAATGTCGAAGGCAATATAAATCTGCAGGCTATATTTTTAAAAATCCGACTGCAAATTCTAACTTGCCAGGATCTAGGAAATCAGCAATCAATTCAATCAATATATAACGGAAGGAGTTCACATTCAGTTTCACACTCTCACACTTGTGCTTTTCTTGCCAAACAAAATGTACCCATAGAGTTGATAATAATATAAAACATAAAGACATTTAGTCAATTTCCCTTTCTTTTGTGATTTCCAGTAAAATGAGTCAAATTGCTGATTTTGAGCAATGAGAAAACTTAGTGGTTTTCCTATTAAATAGTCTTTTATTTATAGGTAGCAGGCAAATGCATATACCGTATTTTCCAGCATATAAGATGACTGGGCCTGTAAGACAACCCCCAACTTTTCCAGTTAAAATATAGTTTGGAATATACCTACCCTATAAGACATCATAATAAATTGTGATATATTCATACAAGAAACACTACATACACATACACAAAAACAAACAAACAAACAAAAAAAACAACCCCTGACTTTTGAGAAGATTTTCCTGCATTAAAAAGTTGTCTTATTCGCCGGAAAATATGGCAATTGTTTAAGACCTTTTGAGTTTAAAGACATGAATGATAATTATCTATTTTTGTGACTTTCAGCTAGCTCAGTAATATAGTTGAACCTAGTGTGGTACTAACTCTTTGTTTAAGTATTTTAGATATTAATATCACACATCTATAAAATGCTCTCAACTCCTGCAGATTTAATAATTTCAGAGAGAGGAAGGAAGATATATATATATATATATATATATATATACACATACACACACACACACACACACACACACACACATCAGTGATGAGGGAAATTATTGATTGGCTGCCTCCTGCATGGCCCTTACCGGGGATTGAACCCATAACCCGGGCATGTATCCTGACCAGGAATCAAACGGTGTTCATAGGTCAATGATCAACTGCTGAGCCACATTGGCTGTGCAACCTCCTGTAGATTTAGATAACGTGTCAAATGGTGCCAAAAATATATTATATATTATATAAATATATAGGTGAGTAAAATCCTATATAATAAAAGCATAATATGCAAATTGTCCCCTCTGGCAGTCATTCAACCTGGAGTTCTACTGGGAGTTCCACTGCTCGCTATGACGTGCACTGACCACGAGCAGGTGGCACGGACTATGGCATGCATTGGTGACACAGTACTGGCAGCAGGCAGCAGTGAAGGCACTGTCGGCTCTGATGGGCCTCAAGGACAGCAGGACCATGGTGGGATGGTGGAGCAGGTAAGTGGGCAGCACCAGGCCAAGGCAGTTGTGAGCAGGGGCCCAATTGCCGTGCCCTGATTGCCCCCACAGACTGCGACCAGTGGCAGTGGCAGCAGGGGTTGGGGACCCCTGCCTGGCTCCCAGGAGCCAAGCGGGGGACCCAGCCTGAATGATGGCCCCACAGGTAGGATGGTGGAACAGATGAAGGGGCGGTGCCAGGCCATGGTGGGGGTGCCAGGTGGGGCTGTGGGGCTGTGAGGCTGGGGATGTGAGCTGGGGCTGCAAGCCTTGGGGTGCAAGCTGGAGCCTGATTCCCCCAGGCCACCTCAAGGGACCCCATCCATGCACAAATTCATGCATTGAGCCTCTAGTATAATATAAAACATTTCCTGCCTCTAATTTAATTTTCCCCTGATCCTTGACTTCCTCACATTTTGAATTATCTTTCCTTTTCCCACTCAGAATACCTTGCCCTTTTCTTTAAGATATTCTCCCATAATTGTTTAGTTGGCCTGATACTTCCTTTTTTGCCTTATCAAGTTTTCAGTTTTCTTTTAAACCCAAACTCTATTTCTAAGATACCGCCCCCTCCTCTAATAGGATTTTACCCCATCATCTTTTTAGTATTCCCATATGATGGTTAATCAAAAATAGTAAAGCAGAAAGAGGGGAATCCCACATTATAGGCATTTGCTAAGAAGCCACGTAGACTTCAGACCTTGCTGAATCCCATGGGCATACAAGAGAAGCATACTCCTGTCCTTTCTGGAACTGATATATACTACTGATAATAGTACTGGGAACCCCTAATATTCAGAGTCTACTAATCTATGCACATAATTACCACCTGCTTTGTACCTGACACTTTACTAAATACATTGAACAGATGATATAAATAGATAGGTTTATAATAACAGTATATTCAAAAGTATGCATATATAGTGCCCGGCCAGCATGGCTTAGTAGTTAAGGATTGACCTATGAACCAGGAAGTCACTGTTCAATTCCCAATCAGGGCACAGGCCTAGGTTTTGGGCTCGATCCCCAGTGTGGGACCTCCAGGAGTCGGCTGATCAATGATTCTCTCTCATCCTTGATGTTTTACTCTCGCTCTCTCTCTCTCCTCCACTTCCTCTCTGAAATTAATAACAACATTATTTTAAAAATATGTGTGTATCAACTGAATAATCTAAAATACACATAAAATAATAAATGAGATATACTATATTAATAACTTTTTCTGTTCCTGAGACTTTAAAAATATAATCCCTCTTAATTCTGACAACACCCTTAGAAAACTTCCTACTATTATAATCCACATTTACAGATGGAACCAATCATATAGAAATTATCATCTTTATGCAGTGCACCAGGTTTGAAAATATCTTTATCTCATGCCAACATCAGTAGTCTTAACCAATATATCATCTTATTTTAAGGTGGAGAGCAACAAAACATACATTACAACACTATTTAAATAATGATTCATTTCCTTCATGTGTAAATCTCATATGCCTGGCTATCTGTTGGTTAGCAAAATTATTTGTCAGACATAATTAATTAGATTTAAAATGTCAAAATAGAATTTGTCTAAACTGGGCAATACTTTTGATAAAGTCATGCTTTTAGGTGACTCACTTTCTTACCTGGCTCCCATGTTTAATTAGGAATTGAGTGACTTCACTTTGTTTATGTTCACAGCAAGAGTTTCTAGCCTCAGATCCAATCAGAGTCTATGAAGTGTTCAGCCAAAATTATCCCTTAGGCACTTCACTACCTAAATTTCTGCTTCTAGTGATGGCGGTTTCCATCAGCTCCTTTATTCACTTCCAGGAATATGTCAGTTATTCTCTGTGCCTATTCCAGTGTCTCTCTGAGTCCTTTCTGTCTCCCATGCCAGTGCCCAGCTGCTGTCAATGGCATGACTCCCTGGGGGTCACAGATCTCCTAAGCTTTTGCCGGAAGTCCTCCAGCAGCTCCACCGAGAGTCGCAACAGGGTCTGTGCAACAGCATCTTATGGCAGCTCTGTAGCCTGGTTCTTTATAAACATACATCAGGAGGCGCTTCTTCACATTGTTTTACACTTGCCTTTAAGGGAAACACCTCTGGGTCACCAGCTGTTCCCCTTCTCATAGAGCCTTTGGAATGTGTTCCCTTCTGACAACTAATACGTGAAATCGGATATGGCATATCTATAAACTGCCTCCTGATCACACATTCAGTACATTTGTCAACTTTTTTCTAGAGGGAGTGTCTAGCTGGAATTCAAGCCAACTTACCAACTGAATCTGAAAACTAGAATGGATCTGCTTATAGAAGTGAGAAAACAATATCACATTCTCTTCCTTTGCATTAATGCCACTGAAAGGCCCACATTCTTTTTAACCGATTAAAGTTAAAATCAAGATTCACCAGTGTGTATCAAAGCATGGTCTATGGAGCACTATGAAGTCCCCTCCCCCCGCCAGGGGAAAAGTGTCAAATTCTCTTTTTCCTTTAAAAATAAGGCCCTAAAGGCATGTGTAGGTAATCTTGGCAGAAACACAGGAAGAGCTGACTTTGTGGTTTGCCTTTTGTGAATTTCCAATGCTAATCAGGCAACACAGAATAAAATATAAAAGATGATAGGATGGCTCTAGTATACACCGAGGGGCTCTGCAATTTCACTCATATGATTTCAATTTCTAAAATCTGAGTGTTTTTCAGATACAGTGATTATAAGCCAGATTTTTCCCAGTGTCTGTCTGCCCAAAACATTCCTTCTAAGCAAGTTTGAAAGATGCATTAACTCTTTCAGTGGTATAATTTCCCCAATGGTAGCCTGGTGGCCTGAAAGGCAATATACCTTTCCTTTATATACCAGCTTCTTCAATGCTGAGACACAAACCCAATCAGCAATTTAGCTCCTGAAGAATTTACTTATGTAAAATTGCTCTGGATGTTTTTCTGTTTATTGCAATTTTGTAAAAGGTCTAGATCTATACACATGTTATCCCGCATAATTATTGCTCAAGAGTAGACAAGATACGCTTTAAAAATCTGGTTCCTAATTAAAATCTTTAGAAGATTTATAATTAGTATAAAATCTGAACTTAGCATGTTATATGCTAATATGTCTAGTTTGCTAAAAAGCTGTCTTGATTTAAGCTTATTATGCCATCTTATTGTTAATTGTGCTCAGGTTTTCCCTTAAGATATATTATTTTTTGAATGAAAAAAATACATGGCCATTATTATTTTTTAAATTTTTATTTGTTAAATTATTAGAGATAGAGAATGAAACAGGGGGAGAGAGAGGGGAGAGGGAGGCAGAAAGAGAGAGAGAGATTTGTTGTTCCAATTATTTTTGCAATTATTTTGCAATTATTGGTTGATTCTTATACATACTCTGAATGGAAGTCAACCTTCAGCACATGGAAAGGATGCTCTAAGTAACTGAGCTACCCCACCAGAGCCAGCCATCATTATTTTTGTTCCATAAAAAACTCATGATGAGCCAGCCTTGCCTAATGCTTCAGAGTCACCTTCTATCAAAACCCTTTGCCTTTCAGTCATCCAACTACACTGGACTTTGTCTTGTTATTGTCTGATACAAGATGCTTCCTCAGTTTTGTGCTTTTGCTCATGGATGGTTCACTGTACTCAATTATCCCTCTCAATGGGTTCCTTTACATTGCTCTTTCCCTTTTATGTGATTCTTATCAGTTCTTTAATAAGAAGCCTTCCTGCCATATCTCTGTAACTTCCATTTTTTCCCTTGTCAGTGGTGACCTCTCTGGTAGATTTTGCACAATCCATATCTCTCTCATGACACATTCTCTATGTCTGTTTACTGCACTGTCTCTACAGAACCCAGCAATCTTTTTGAGGTCTCACTGTGGCCTAAAGCCTGTGTATAATTTTAAAATTATCAAGTATTCTACATAAATACGAAATGAATAAAAATAAGAATGGATGATTACTTACTTTCAAACACATAACTGTATTTTGCATTAATAGTAAAAACAATTATAATCTGATTTTTATCTAATTCTGCCTAATTTCCTCAAAATGAATCATTTTTATCACAATAAGAGATCCTGGCTTTCATCACTTTATTATATTTTTCCCATTGATTTATTTTAGAGAGAGTGGAGGGGAAACAGAGGGGGTGAAAGACAGAGAAACATTGACGTGAGAGAGATAACATCAATTGGTTGCCTCCCCAAACACTCTCAGAATGGGACTAGCAATGAAACCTACAACCCAAGTAATTGCCCTTGACTCATCTGTCCACTGGTTAACACTAACCACTGAGAAAACTGGCCAGGGCCTGGATGGCATAGCTTTATATAAGCTCATTATACAAACATCTGGATTTATGTTATACCTTAGATACTGCAAAATATTACTATTGACTTTAAACAAAGAAAAATTTTCAAAACAAACTCCCATGTTAGAATTTTAAATATAAGTTAATTTTTAAATTTTGACTAATAGGCTCCCTAATGAGCAGAAATACATTCTCCTTAAAAGTGAGGCATATGATATATCTTTAGGGATAGCATAGACTCAAATCAGTGCCAATGTTATAATTATCACAGACTCCAAAACTCTGACCATTCATAGGTACAAATTGAAAATGATTTTTAGAGGATGTCTACTTAGTTAGCGTAGTACAACTTGTGAGTCATTTCAAATGTCAATTTTAGACAAGCTGATCAATGTATTCCATTTATTCCCAGTAAAGCATGATGGGCAGTTTTATGAGGTTATAAGTCATCCCACTCATAACTTCCTGTACAGAGACTTCCTGTACACATACATGAGGGAGATGTTTTAACTACTGTTATACTTAAATAATATCTCAGAATCATCTGCCTCACTGCATGCAGTTTTATGCAGTACTTTTTCAAGAATTCAAGATTTCAAAAATAGCAAAAATAAAATAGGAAATAAGGAAGTTATGAGAATATGGATGCCTGTGATATAATGTGCTAGGGGATGGATGCATAGATAGCTAGGAAACTAGCTAGACAGTGAGATATTTATCTATTTATCTATCTGTCCTCTACTACATTATATCACAGCTTCTCTCTCTCTCCTATCTGATAAAGAGGGAATATGCTAATTGACCCCATGCCCTCCCAAAGACAGTGGGGCCCACAGACAATAAGGGGGGATTATGCTAATTGATTGCCATGCCCTTAAAGATGGCAGTGCCCATAACCACAAGATAGCAGCCCAGTCCTTTCAGTTCCCCAGGCACCCAGGGCCAGCCTGAGGCACAGGCAAGCCTCAGATGATAGCTGCACAGCTCCCCAGGGCCAGCCCGAGGTGCAGACAACCCTTGAATGTTGGCTGCCCAGCCACCCAAGGCCTTCCCAAGGGAAGAACAAACAACTGATCAGGTGGCATGAGGTGTGACCAGGCTGGCAGGCATGGCAGTTGGGGGCAACCAGGCCAGCAGAGTTGGCAGCTGTAGGTGAACAGGCTAATGGGGGAGGGCAGTTGAGAGTGATTAAGCTGGTAGTAGGGCCAGTGAGGGGTGACTAGACTGGAAGGGGGGCAGTTGGGGACAACCAGGTTGGTAGAGGGGGGTAGTTGGGGGCAACTAGGCTGGCAGAGAGGAACAATTAGTAGAGACCAGGATGGCAGGGTGGGGGTATTTTGGGGCGATCTTGACAGCAGTGGGGGGTAGTTAGGGGCAACCAGGCCGGCTGGTGCTGGTGCACTTAGGGGTGATCAGGCCCGCATGCAGAGGCAGTTAGGAGCAACCAGGCAGGCGCAGGTGAGCAATTAGGAGCCAGTGGTACAGGATTGTGAGAGGGTGCAGGCTGGGCTTAGGGGAACCCCCATCCCATTCATGAATTTTGTACATTGGGCCTCTAGTATGTATGTGTGTATGTGTGTATGTGTGTATGTGTGTGTGTGTGTATGTGTGTGTGTGTGTGTGTGTGTGTGTGTGTGTATATATATATATATACACACACACACACACACACACACACACATATATGAATCTCCATAGATAATATTAAAATTCTACAAGTTGGAAATGTCTGTTCCCATATTATGATGGAAAAAATGAAAGCAAAGTAGCAATAAGATATTTGATCAAAATTTTGAAGAAACAACATAAGTTTGATTTAACCTTTGTCCCTTGGCATCCATGATTCTACCATATTTACTATGTGGTACTGTCTCTTCTATTTTTTATATATAAATCACAATATTTTAATTAAAATAAAGCAAAATTTCCAAAGCAATCCTTAGTCTTAAACCTAAGGACTACCTATGAACATATAGAGAAGAGAGATGATCACATACTTAATATCATACATTTGAGGCATTAATTAGTTAGAAATATAAGTGATATCACAATCCCCTGATATTACTTTAATGCAACCAAGAGTCTGAATAAATTACATTTCTATTTATTAAATTAACATTATTTAGAAAATACCTAAAAAATTACGTAAATATATTTACACACACACAATTATAGTACGTTAGTGAAACACAAAGGCAAATTGAGGAGAATTAGAAAGACCTTAGAATATTCTTAAGAACATCACCTTCTTTTCTGTTCTGGCTATAAAAATGAAAACACATTTGAGAAATATCTATATTAAGTGATTGATTTTTTTAAATATTCTTACCAATAAAACAATATTTCATTTTTATCCTCATTTTCTCTTCTCTTTGCTTACTTTTTATTTATTTTATTGTAGAACAATCTCACAGTTACCACAAAATCGAGTGCAAATTAAAGATTACTTTTAGTTATGTCCCTTTGTGAAAAGTAAGCAACACAATGATGCATCATCCCTGTTGAATTTAATGTGTATTTTCTAAAACAAGTTTATTCTCCTCCATAGACTCAATTCAACCATCACAATCAGAATATTAGCATAATATTAGCATTGACACATTGCTACCGGCTTCATACCAAGGCCTCGTTACACTCTCTCGCATTGTGCCAACAATGTCCCTTAGAGCAAAAATCCAGTTCAGACCCGTGTCTTACATTTAGTTGCATTTAAGCTTCATCAATGTGGATCAGCTTTTTTTTATGTTTTCTGACTTTAATGGTCCTGGAGCTTTTTCAAGCTTATAGGCCAGTTATTGTAGAATGTCCCTCAATTTTGGTGTGTCTGGTATCCCCTGTGTTTAGATTTAGGTTATACATCTGTGGGTACCCTATTCATAGTACACTGGATGCTCAAGGGCAATTAGAGTGCAGAGTCCTTGTTTAGAGTTCACCGGGTGTTCAAGACCACTCTGAGCATGGGGATTTTAATCAGGTGCGAGAGCAAGGCCACGGTAATCTGTATGTACACTGCACAGGCCTCCTCTTCCAAAGCCTCTTTTGTCTAAGTAGTATAAAGTTGTTCCTGACCAGCCAGCGTGGCTGCTTGGTGAGGCTAGCTTCTGTCTTAGGGGCTGCTGCATTTTGGGGAAGATGTATTACTGACCAGCAGGCTGCTACTGTGAATACAGAGGCTGCTGCTGCTGTGTGGGCAAGATGTATTGCTACCTCACCAGTGTATGGCTACTGTACGGCACTTTACTTTAAAGAACTGTTTCATCTAGTGGCTCCGTGTTAGCAATGGCTACATGGCCACTGACTTCTACAATAAAGATTCTCTTATATACCCTCAACTTCTCATGGGTTTGCTGCCTTCGAATACCTGGGGTCCCAAGAGGTCCAGTCCCTACTAGAGGGGCTCGGATCCAACAGTTGGCACAGTGGAGCAGGATGAAGGAACTGAGTTCCAACAATATCTTTGGCAGAAAGGCGCATCTTATTTCACCCGAGGAGGAAACTACACTACTTCACTTTTCCCATTATGAGAGATATTACTTAATTCAGATTCTGTCAGGCCCTCCCCCCTTGTTCCCTGGTGTGCACCTACTCCTGCTGCGATCCCTTGTCTGACAGAGATCCTTGCACTTGTGCTCTGGCCACATTGACACAGATTTTCCTTGGGTTTTGAGCCTCTACACTGAGCTCCTCACTGTGCAAAGACCCGGATTGCACCTCTCAATCTCTGATATCTGAAAACAGCAACACTCTTAGGCCATTTTCTTTTTAAGCCCACCCTGAGCTATGTCTCACACTGCAAGCAACTGCCTTTGATAGCCTTTCATTTCTGAAATTTCTTATATCCTTTTTTCTGCTATTCTCTCTCTCTCTCTCTCTCTCTCTCTCTCTATCTCTCTCTCTCTCTCTCTCTCTCTCTCTCTTCATATATATATATACATACTAGAGGCCCAGTGCACAAAATTCATGAATGGGGGCATCCCTCAACCCAGCCCACACCCTCTCCAATCCAGGATCCCTGGGGGGATGTCTGACTGCCGGTTCAGGCCTGATCCCCAGGACATCCAGTCGGACATCCCTATCACATTCCCAGACTGCCTGGTCATTTCCACCTACCCACCCATGGGCCTGGTTGCCCCAACTGTCCACCCACTGCCAACTTGGTTGCCCCAAACTGCTCCCCCCCACCAGCCTGGTCATCCCCAACTGTTCCCCCTCTGCCAGCCTCATCACTCCTCACTGCCCGCCTTTCTGGCCTGGCCACTCCTCACTGCCCCTCCACTGGCCTGGTTGCCCCATGCCACCTGCTCCTCAGTCATTCGGTCATCCTTCACTACTGCCCCTGCCAGCTTGGTCACCCTACCCAGCCTATTCAGTCATCCATAGGGTTGTTTCAGTCGTGATAACCCCTGGCTCTTTATATACAGAGAGCCTCCCCTCCACTTCTCCCTCCCCTCTTCTCCCTTCTTCTGTAAATACATACTAATGTACTTTTCTTGCAAACAGTTTTGTTTATAACTTGCGCAAAACTATCAAATCACTCAAAAACTTGGCTACCTATAGATTGAATCCTTATACTTCTTTGAATTTAACTGGATATTCTTATACTGTGTGCTCTCATTTTAATTTTCAATATTAATTCTGGAAATATTGCCACTATAACTATCGGCTCTCTTCCAAATATGTAATTAATATTACAATGTCACACAGATATTGTCATTGTCCTCACCACATTCTTCTGTGATCACACACTTCCTTCAATCCTGTGGTCTTTTGTTAATAACATTAAATCAAAAGTTTGCTCAAGCTAGAAATTCTACCACTCTTTTCTTTCTTTTTTTTTTTTTTTTTAGAATTGGTCAACCTGCAAGTTTTTGATAACTTAAAATGTTCCTAAAAATATGCCTGTTCTGTTATCATTCTACTTTTGTGGCCTGGCCAATTGGCTTCTTCTTGTCAAATGGCATTGTGATCAAGGGAGCTTCCTTGAAGGGAGTCACTCATACATGTGTCTTTCTACAATGTCAGGTTTATTAGGGGCGACCTCCCCAATAAGCCAACACATAGAGAGGTTACACATAGTGAGGAGGAGCTTATGCAACAGAGGGAGCAGTAGAAGCATTGGCACTAAGTCCAGGTGAGTGGTTGCATCCATAGGTGGAGAGGCAGGTATGGGGTCTTAAGCCAGGTGGCTACAGTGGTGGCAGATGGGGCGGAAGTCCAGCAGGGCTCTGAGCATGACCCAGGGTACAGCCAAGCTCAAGCATTTAGTGGGTAGGTCTTTGAGTTCTTACAGCCTATAGGGCACTGAGCAGTCCCACTTAAATCATGATCTAGATGGAGTTCTTAGCCAGTGTCCAGTCTTGTGGTTTTGGGTGTTCAAGGGCCATTCTAAGTGTGTTCCTGTTACACTCCATTACCTCAGTTTTGACATAACTGTAATAGGGACAGTGCCTCCACATTGGATTGTCAAAGTGCTCAAAAAGTGTAATCTGCTCTTTCTCTATACAGTTGAAAAACCTCTGATCTGATCCCTCAGTTTCTACATCTTCCCTTAGAAATTAATTGCTTCTAATTTCTTAGGATATATTCCTAAGAGTGGGATTGCTGGGTCAAAGACACTGGGGGGTTAGGGTATGCCTGGGAATGGGGAGAGGGACAATGGGAGATATGTATACATGTAACACATTAATAATATATATATATAATAAAATAAAAAATAAAATCACACACAAAAAGGAAATCAACTGCTTATTATAATTTCCACTAAATATAATTCTCAATATTTTAAAGCTAAAATATTGAACAACCACTTATAAAAGTGAGCCTAAGAGATTTGGCATCATATAAATACTCTACTATTCATGATTCCCCAACTTCTGTTCCTAGTGGCTCTTTCAGCTCCCTAGGCATACACCCTATTCAAATTGCAATGGGCAAACAGTTTCATGCTTTTCTCCATTCTCATTCATCAATGACTACAAAAGGATTTTTTTTAATCTACTAGAAATAACTGTTGTCCTTTAGCACTTACATAATGATTCTACTATAGCATTTATCAATCTGTCTTTTATTAAATGTGCTCTTGAATATGACTTTGTCCTCATTAGTACTTTTATTTCTTCTTTAAACATTCCCCGCAAGCACCTATAATATAGAAAATTGGTCATTTTATATGTTCAATATATATTGAGTTAAAATATGATTATGGGGTTAATGACAAATGTGACCAGCCATGCTTTGAAATGTGTAATGGATTGACTTTTTGATGTTACATGCAAAAAATAAAAAAGTAAAGAAAAAGTAAATTGTCCTTCCTCTCTCTTAATATAGAAAAATAATAACATAAAATGGTTTGCAGATTTCAGTATAAAGGTAAAATAATAAGGCTTAAAAATAATGTATAGAACACCTGCAAAATTACAAAGCATGCAAAATATTTTACAAGATACTGTAAGTACTATCCACAAAGATTATATGTTTAAAATTTGAACTGTGAAAAGATACCATTAAGGATAAGAAAAGTTACCCTCACCAGTTTGGCTCAGTGGATAGAGTGTTGGCCTATGGACTGAAGAATCCCAGGTTTGATTCTGGCCAAGATCATATGCTCAGACTGAGGGCTCGATCCCCTGTTGCAGTGTGCAGGAGGCAGCCAATAAATGATTCTCTCTCATCATTGATGTTTCTATGTCTCTCTCCCTCTTCCTTTCTCTCTGAAATCAATAAATATATATATTTTTAAAAGTAATAAAATAAAAGATAAGAAAAGTTAAGTGGCAGAAATGGAGTTATTTGCAATCTCTGCATTGATAAAGGATTTTATCCTTAATATATAAAGAACTGTTACAAATTCAACTAAAAAAAAATTAGGAAATAGGAAAGTAGACAAGAAACTTGAGTAAGTATTTCACCAAACAGGATATCCCAAGTTGGGGTGGGCAGAACCACTAATTTCTAATTTCATTACTTATTGTGGAATTGCTGCTAAAAGCATATGGCCCCAAACCAAGTTCAGATGATATGAAGCAAACCCCAGTCACAAATACTGCCAAGGGAATGTCAAACGAAGAAGTCAAAATCATTAGAACACTCTGGTGCTTAATTTTCTGCCAGTTTTTTAGTTGCTATTTATCTTTGCCACTTCAAATTGTACATCTATAATAAGAAATGTGAATTTGAGTATGCATTTGTATATGTTAGAATTTCAATATTTATGTCATCTATTTATATCTTTGACATTTTTTGTTTCTTTTCCTTGAAAAGTATCACCATTCTTATTTACAAATATTAGCTAATTTTTGTCATGTACAGTGCACTTTTATTTTTTCCAATGTTGACATGCTATATATGTAACTCTTCTGCACCAATGCAATTTTAATTGGATTAAATAGATTCATTCACTGCCCTCTATTTTTCTGCTTTTTTTCTATTCTTTATCACAATCTCTTAAATAAAGATATTAAAAATGTTTATTAAAATAGCTCTAAAACTATCTATTCTGGTGTTTGCAAAATACATTTTAAAGCAACTTTCAAAATTCCTCTACATAGCGTTTAGTCTAAAGAAATTTTCTACTTGTTGGGTTAATTTTATTTAGTATTATTTTGCTGGAAGCTAAGCCTTCTATTACTTTTTCAAATTCCTGCTATCATGGATACCTGTGGTGTTCCAACTACTCCCCTTATTTAGGCACAACATCATCTAGCACCTTCTAATAATTGACAGATATGTTCTTCATTATGAGTTGGCTTAGACATAAGAAGCTGCCCTTCCATAAGATGGTGGATGGCAAACACTGAACTGAAGCAATTTTGCACAACTCCAAATGACTCTCCCAGGTTCACTGCTCCATGTAGGATGGTTTCAACATCAGTGGCAATTGCATTATGGTTTATCTTCTTTTCAGTTTCTCCTGCCTTCCTGACTTTTCTGCACATCTAATATTCCACGACCCTCTTTAATGAGCCACCTGTGCACAACTCTCAATCCCAGAGTCTGTTTCTCAGAAATTCAATCTAAGACACTTGGAGCCAGGGCTGTTCCTGGGAAATGAACCAGTACATCCCATTATACAGGTATCCCATCTTGTTGGTGGGTGGAGTGGGAACACAGAGCAATTGTTATTTTTCTCAGTGATGAATTGTGATGGGATACTAGTATAAGGGTATGTAGTGGTTAGTGCAATACGATTAGGTATTGAAAGACATGAGGGAAGTGTTACCAATAAAGAGAATTGACTACGGTGACTATTGCCAAGCAACATAGATTTACTGAAGAGGGAAGGTAATAGACAAAGAGAGATAGTTACTAATTCATGGCCAAGGTATGAATGCACAGGGGTTTCCTTGCAGCAATTTAGGAAGCCCTAATTTTCAGTAGAGAGGAGAGCTTGGCTCAGAATGGATCCATGAATTAGATCAGAGTAGATGAGTTGGCGAGTACAGTGGTAACCTTGGTAAGACACGTATATTAGAGAAGGTGGGAGACAAACATTTTGAATTAAGAAATATATCACATTGGTGATTTTTTAAAGAGATTTGATGGTTTGGGGCATGTTTGACATCCCCTCCGAAGTATACAACAAGTCCATCTATCTCTTAACTCCTCCTTCTAAGAAGGAAGTTTCATAGTCAAAGGGCTATACTGAGCATATTCCAATTTGAGATACTGTTCTGGGTGGCTACCAGCTTGGAGTTAGGCTTAGAAAAGAAAAGGTTTTGGAAACAGGCCCAGGCTTTAATTTAAATGGGTCTGATATTTAGGCTTTACTACCTTTCATACTTAATGATCTTAAAGCTAACTGGTGAGAAAAAATGGCCCAGATTAGAGAATCTCATTTTACATGCATATATGAATTTGTAAAATGAAATGCATTAATTGAAGTGCTAAAAATTTTTAATATTCCATTGTCTAGTAGGTCTGTACCATTTAGAGAAAGATATATTTCACATTTTATTCCAATCTTTTTATTTTATTTCTCAATGATTTAGTTTTGAAATATTTGACTGTTATGTTACTTGGTACAAACAACTTTACAATTATATTTTTCTTTACAAATTGTACTTTAGAATGTGAGTGTGTCTGAGAGAATTGAGATTTGAATTTATTATTAACTAACAAAGAATAAAGGGGGAAGTATATAAAAGTTATTTTAGGAAGGCAAATGCTTTTAATTCACCATGTTCCTCAAAATATTTATTTTGTGGTCAATAATTATTCTAAAGAAATATAAATGTTTCATAATTTCTTTTAAAAAATCCTTGAACTTTTCTCATGTTAATATTTTAATCTTTCAACTTTATTTTGCTCATCTTTTTGACTAAAAGGTTCAGATATAATTTATATTTATAACCATGAAATATGCAAAATTATATGTAATCCCAAATTTACTAAAGGCATGGTACACAAAATTTGTGCTGGGGAAGAGGGCGGTCCCTCAACCTGGCCTGCACCCTCTCAAAATCTGGGACCCCTTGGACATTACTCTTGCAATCCAGGACGCTGACCCCTGCCTAACTGCTCGTCTGCCGGCCTGATTGTCCCTAACCACTCTGCCTGCCTGCCTGATCACCTCTAACTGCCTCTGCCTTCCTGATTGCCCCTAACATTCTTTGCCTGCCTGATGGCCCCTAAGCACTTTGCCTTCCTGCCTGATCACCCCTAACCACTCTACCTGCCTGATCACCTCTAACTGCTCGCTGCAGGGCTGCTGACTGGGGTCAGAGGCTATGGTCATTCTGGTCTCTGGTCATTCTACCATTTTGTTTGCTGCACTTTTTTTATACAGGATATTACAAATAACTTTAGAAAATGGAGCCGAAACTGGTTTGGCTCAGTGGATAGAACATCAGCCTGCTGACTTAAGGGTCCCAAGTTTGATTCCAGTCAGGAGCATGTATCTTGGTTGTGGGCACATCCCCAGTGGAGGCATGCAGGAGGTGGCTGATCAATGTCTCTCTCATTAATGTTTCTAGCTCTCTATTCCTCTTCCTTCCTCTCTGTGGAAAATCAATAAAATATGTTTAAAAAAAAAGAAAGAAAAAGGAGACAAAAATTTCCCAGAAGGAATTTTCAGACAATTAAAGCATTAGGGAATCAAAATTAATATTAAAGGATGAGAGGTCTAAACATACACATAATATTCATATATATGCTGATACATTTTTCCTCAGCTTAAATTTTTTATGGTTTATAATTCTATGTAAAGTAAAATTTTGAAAATAATCCTCCATGTTTCTCTCTTCCCATTTACTTCTTATTTCTGTATTCAGTATAGTTTTATAAGAGTTTGACTGTTTTTAATTATTCAAGATAAGTACAAAGTGATTATATAATTATTGAAATAAAAGATGGATTATGACATTAATACTACTCATTTGCAAGTGTTGGAATTAGTAAAGTTAATTTTACTTTTATGAGAGTATTATAAAAGAGCCTACTTGTTACCATTACCAAGACATCCATTATAATTGCAATGCGATTGGGTGATTAATAAGTTAACACTGTTCTGAATTTAGTGAATGGAGTATCTTCTATTTATGCATAATATTTAATATTTATGATTATAAAGTAATGTGAGCTAAATGGGGATGTGGAAGGTATGTAAAATTTACCAACTATAAAAATTAATTGGAAACCATGATTATCTTAATAAATGTTTATGTGTATTTCTTTCCAATATATTTTCTTTGTGACTGTTTGTATATGTGTCTCTCTCTATGATACTTTTCATACTGTTTAAAAGCATTAAGTCATGAACATCCTCTCATATCTTTAAACATCATTTGAAAATATAAAAGGTCAGTGAAAATACACTGTATTATGCTGTAATGATGGATACATGTCACTATACATTTGTCCAAATCTATGTAATATATAACACCATGAGTGAACCATAATGTAGATAAAATTTGGATGATTATAATGTGTCAATTTAGGTTTAATTATAACAAATGTACCATTCTTGTAGATAATGCAAGAGGCTATGCATATGGGTAGGAAAGGTCTATTGCTGTGTAACAAGTTACTTTAAAATGTATCAGTTGCAGTCAACAAACATTTATTATCTAAACAGTTTCTGAAGCTCAAAATCTGTAGTCAAATTGACTGGGTGCTCCTGGCCCAAGATCCCTTTTAAGGTTGCTGAGTGGGACTGCAGTAATCTATAACCTCTACGGGTGTCCCTTACCATATGGAGTTACCGTAGAGCTACTCATACTATGAAAAATGAGTCCCCACCTATATGGACGCCAAGAAAGTGAATGAGCAAGCCACCAAGACATCAGCAAAAATGAATTTTGTTACCTAATTTCAGAAGTGGAGTAACATTACATCCGTTATAATTTACTAATCACACAGATAAAACACAGGACAACATCAGAGAGGAAAACGTAAGGGTATGAATCCTCAGAGGTGGGGATCACTGCGAACAATAATGGAGGCTGATACATTCACTCTCTACCTCCCAGTGATCCTTCTCAGGCAGCCCTTCCAAGTCCCAGGAGAGACTAGTCCCCTTTGAGATCAAGTCAATATCCGGAATCTTGTTATTGAAGTCAGATCTACGTACATATGTCTAGTCTCTCAAGCACAGTATAGCTCTTCAGATACCTGAGCTAAACAGTCTCTCTCTCTCTCTCTCTCTCTCTCTCTCTCTCTCTCTCTCTCTCTCTTTCTCTCTCTCTGTCTCCCTCCCTCCCTCCCTCCCTCCCTCCCTCTCTCCCTCCCTCCCTCCCTCCCTCTCTTTAAAATAAGCCTAGAAAACTAACCAGAAGCACTTTTATTTAAAAAGAGGAGAAGCAAAGGACTTGTATGCATGCATATAAGCATAACCAATGAACATAGACAGTGGGGAGTCGGGGTATGCCTGGGAGGGAGAGGTGGCATCAGGGAGATATGTATACATGTAACACAATTTTCATAAAAAGGAAAAAAAATATTTAATGAATTTAAAAGCAGGAAAGTCTGAAAACTATTCCATGTAGGGATCTTGTCCAATTCTG
>PVJN01029969.1:0-25967 GCA_004026805.1 Lasiurus borealis | reverse complement strand
CAGTTCTCTCTCACAAGAGGGGGAGGACAGGACTGTTTTTGTTTTATGTTCTTATTAGTAGAAGAAAGACCTCCAACTTGAGAGTATTTCCATTTTCACCTTAAGATGTGGGCCCCCATTCTATATGTTGAGCTCATATATATATTTTCCCTCTAAGGTTTAACTTTAGACTATTCTTTTTCTAATCCTCTTGCCAATGAAGTAGCCAGCCATTATAGAAATTTAAAGTTGGTTTAGAAGTGGAAAAATTGTCCATTATGGAGGTATTTTAACTTCTCTCAGATAATATGTCGTCCCCATTGTCCCACCGACCTCCTCCTCCCCCTGTAGCCTGTTCAAAACTCAACCAACCTACTGAAACCTGTTTGGCTCAGTGGATGGAGCATCGGCCTGCAGACTGAGGGGTCCCGGGTTCAGGGCATGTGCCTTGATTGCAGGTGCATCCCCAGTAGGGGGCACGCAGGAGGCGGCTGATCAATGTTTCTCATTCATGTTTCTGGTTCTCTGTCCCTCTCCCTTCTTCTCTGTGGGATTTGAAAAATAAAAACAAACCAAACAAACAAATAAAAACCTCAATCAACCATTGCAACAACTAATGAACTAAAATTAAAAGGTCTGCTGTGGGCCTGATAGAGTTGCTGGGAGATGGGGCCTCTATAATAGGGGATCTGTGGGACCATTGGGCATGGAATAGCTTGAACATGGCTATTGCTCCATAGAATAATAGTTTGAACTTATTCACATGTTTTTTATGTCCACTTTTTGGTGACTAATAAGAATAGGGAAAGTAAAAAACCAAGATGGCGGCATAGGTGAACACCTGAGCTGCTGTATTGCAAAACTATTTCAAAATTACAACTAAAAGACAGAACGGACACCATCCAGAACCACAGGAAAGCTGACTGAGTGAAAATTCTACAACTAGAAATAAGGAGAGGGACTCACGAAGACTCAGGGGAGCTGTAAAAAGCTGAGGTACAGAAACACGCTTGGGGAGAGGACGGGCAGAGGAGGATCTAGATGGCTTCCTCTAGCGGGAGGGAGACGGAAAGTCCCAACTGCACTGAACCCCAGCTCCAGGTGAGACTCAGACAGGGGAGTCTGGACTGTTGTGAAAGGGAAGAAGTGCATGGAAATGTAGGGGAACCGTGAAAGACAGATGTCTGGGTCGCACCAATGTGCACACACACAGCACTGACTGCTGAATGTGCTGCTGGCTTTTTCTAGTGGGAGGAAAATAGAACCTTACAACAGCACTGAAATCCAGGTCCAACTGCACTGAACCCAGTTTCGGGCGAGACCCTGGGACCCAGACTCATACGGGTCCCTAGAGCATATGGAAACTCAGGGAAACCTGAAAGGCAGAGAGAGATCTGGAGGCAAGCACACATGTGCAGACACAGCTGATCTTCACAACCAATTGGCTTGGAGATAAATTCCCCCCAGTGATACCAGCAACAATCAAGAATTAATTACAAAAAGGCTGCCCACAAAGGGGTGCACCAAAAGTGTCCAGGTAACTGGGGAGGCAGAACTACCAGGCCACATAGGACACCTAGCACACAAAGCTACTCAACCAACTCAGGAAAGCAGCGAAATATGTGGAGACAAAAAAATATCACAAACGAAAGAAATGGAGGAAAACAAACAACTGGATATAGAGTTCAAAACCACGGTTATAAGGTTTTTTTAAGAATTTCCTAGAAAAAAAATGGATAAATTTAGTGAGACTCAAGAGGAGATGAAAAAGGACCAACTAGCCAAGACCAGTTTGGCTCAGTGGATAGAGCGTCGGCCTGCAGACTGAAGGGTCCCAGGTTCGATTCCGGTCGGGGGCATGTACCTTGCTTGCAGCCCCAACTCCAGTGGGGAGCGTGCAGGGGTCGGCTGATCAATGTCTCTCTCTCATCGATGTTTCTGACTTTCTATCCTTCTCCCTTCCTCTCTGTAAAAAATCAATAAAATATCTTTAAAAAAAGGAAAAGGACCAACTAGAAATTAAGCATACACTGGCTGAAATTTAAAAAAAATATTATACAGAAACCTAATAGCAGACTAGAGGATTGCAAGAATCAAGTTAAAGATTTGAAATACAAAGAAGCAAAAAAACACTTCACTGGAAAAGCAAAAAGAATTTAAAAAAATGAAGATAATGTAAGGAGCATCTGGGACAACTTCAAGCGTACCAACACCAGAATTATGGGGGTGCCAGAAAGAGAGAAAGATACTGGAAACCTATATGAAGAAATAATGACTGAAAACTTCCCCCACCTGATTAAAAAAATAGACTTACAAGTCCAGGAAGTGCACAGAACCCCAAACAAGGAATCCAAAGACGACCACACTAAGACACATTGTAAAAAGAAAATGCCAAGAGCAAAAGACAAAGAGAAAAAATTAAAAGCAGCAAGAGAAAAAGTTAGTTACCTACAAGGGAGCACCCATACAATTTTCAGCTGATTTCTCAACAGAAACTATGCAGGCCAACTGGGAGTGGCAATAAATATTCAAAGTGATGAATAACAAGAACCTATAACCAAGATTACTCTACCCAGCAGAGCTTTCATTCAGAATTGAAGGGCAGATAAAGAGCTTCACAAATAAGAAAAACTAAAGGAGTTCATCAATACTAAACTAGTATTATATGAAATGCTGAAAGGTATTCTTTAAGAAGATAAAAATTATGAACAACAAATACATATCTATCAACAAGTGAATCTAAAAATCAAGTGAATTCAAATTCTGATGAACAGAATAAACTGGTGAATATAATAGAATCAGGGGCATAGAAAGGGAGTGGACTGATAATTCTCAGGGGGAAAGGGGTGAGGAGGGTGCAGGGAGAGACTGGACAAAAATCATACAGCTATAGATAAGGACAATGAGGGGGAGGTAAGGGCAGAGGGGTGGGGTGGGAGCCAGGTGGAGGGTAGATATGAAGGGCAAAGAGAAACAATTGTAGTAATCTGAACAGTAAAGTTTTTTAAAAATAAGAAATGTGAAAAGGAAAAAAAAAATAGTAAAAGTTATCTCTTTAGTGTTGGGTCCAGCTCTCATGTGTCCCTCGTAGGGTGAAGAGGCTAAAGGGCTCTTTGTGCTGCCCAAATGGTTCTCAGTAAACTAGAGGAGACTCTTTAAGAAGTTAGTGAAAGGAGTTATGAACGACTCTGGTTAACAAGTTGAGGTGTTCCCTCTTTGCTTTAGGGATAATTAGTTTTGCCTATGCTCTCCATACACACACACACACACACACACACACATATATATATATCTTTATTGTTGAAAGTATTATAGATGTCCCTCCTTTCCCCCTCCCATTGATCCTCTGCACTCCATTTCCATCATCTTCCCAAGCCTTCACCTTGGATTGATTTTTTTTTTAAATATATCTTATTGATCCTTCTCTCAGAGAGGAAGGGAGAGGGACAGAAAGCCAGAGACATCGATCAGCCGCCTCCTGCACGCCCCCCACTGGGGATGTGCCCACAACCAATGCACGTGCCCCCGACCAGAATCAAACCTGGGACCCTTCAGTCCGCAGGCCAACGCTCTATCCACTGAGCCAAACCAGTCCCAGCTGATTTTTTTTTTTTTTTAATTTATCTTATTTATTTTGTTAATTCTTACCGGAGGATATTTTTCCATTGATTTTTATAGAGAATGGAAAGGAGGGGGAGAGACAGAGAAACATTGATGTGAGAGATATATCAATTGATTGTCTCCTGCATGCACCCCTACCAGGGCTGGGGAACCTGCAACCAAGGTATGTGTCCTTGGGAATCAAACCCAAGATCCTTCAGTCCAAGGGCCGACACTCTATCCACTGAGCAAACCAGCTAAGGCAGACTGATTCTTTTAAAAATAACCTTTTCTGAAGAGTCCCTTCCCTTTTCATTCCTTGGTACTGCCACAACAGAAAAAGGTTCACTAAAATCTAAAAAAAACCTTCAGGCCCTACTGAACTCTCATCCTAGGCATGTAGCTTTTTAGAATTTATACAGTGTCACTGGTTCAAATGATTTTCAGTGCAACTAGACAGTAAGGCAATAGTCACTAGAAAAGGTGCTTCTGACTTTTTGACAAAAGGGGGGAAAGTGTGGACTTGCACCAGGTTTAGTTTGTGTGTATGTTATCCTTTTAGTTTGCAAAGTGCTTTCACGTTCATTTTATCACAAAATAACCCTTGTTGTGTAGTCAGTAATAACACCACATTATAGATGGGGAAACTGGGACTATTTTGATTATCTCATTTTATCTTCAAAATAATCTCATGCAGAAAAGTTAAATCTCCTTGTCTAACACCTTATAGCTAGTTAGTTAGCCCAGTAGTCACACCTTGTCCATAGGGGTTACATTCCAAGACCCCTAGTGGATGCCCAAAACCACAAATTGTACTGAACTCTGTTTTTCCCTATACATACATACATACATACATACATACCTATGAGTTTAGGCCCATTCCTACCTGGATCAGGCTTAAATGGGCAGTTGGATGTCCCAGATTTGAGAGGGAGCAGGCTGGGCTGAAGGACACCCCCGATTCCTGTGCATGTATTTCGTGCACCAGGCCTCTAGTAACTAATAAAACAATTATAACAATCTATACTAATAATAGCCTGGGCTGTCACAGCCATTCAGATGACTGAACAGTGGGCCCTGAGCAGCTGGGGTGTGGCCACAGGAGTAATTTGTGGGCCCTGGACACCTCTCTGTCCCTTCCCTAGCCTATAGCTCCCATCCCCCAATGGCGAATGAGGAACCGGGGGGTGGGGTTGGCAGGGGACACAGGCCTTGCCAGGCCAAGGCTTCCGCCCTACCAGTCCCCACACACAGAGGGCGACACTTGGTTGGGGTGAGCCTGCGAGCAGGTGGGAACCTGATAGGAACAGTAGACCTCTCGGTCCCTTTCCCTGGCCTTCAGTTTCCAATCCCTGATGGCAAATGGGGAACTGGGGGACCCTGGGGTGGGTGGCAGGGCATTTGACAGGCACCAGGCCAAGGCCCTGTGCCCCATCACCCCCCACACACACAACACCAAGGGCAAGGCTGGTGAGTGGCGGTTAGGGGGGGAGAGGGGCCGTGTTGGTCCCTTCACACACACACACACACACACACACACACACACACACACACACACAGGCTCTGATCGCTTGGTCCCTTCACACACACACACACACACACACACACACACACAGGCTCTGATCGCTTGGTCCCTTCACACACACACACAGGCTCTGATCGCCTGGCATACCTGTTTCCATTGGTAAGAAGATACAATAGAACAGCCTGGAAATGGCAAGTCTTTTTCCTTAATGATTCTTTATTGCTGGGCTCTAGAGAAATAATGGCCGGGTCCCCTGGTGGGTCCCTTGGAGCCCCATTTCTCCTCTCTGCTTAGCCCTGCTGATCATCAGGTGTCCCAGAGCAAGAGGGAGAGAGAAGCTGGACTTAGCAATGCCATCCACCTGAGGGTTGGGGATAGCAGAGGGATGTGGTGACTTTGGAGTCACACAGATTCTGCCAGTTAGACCTGTGTAACTTTTCTGAGCTTTGGTTTCTTCATCTATAATAGGGGTATGATAATAGTACCAGCCTCAATGGAATTACTGGGTGTACATAAGATTATGCATGTAAGGCTCTCAGCCTGGGGCTTGACAGGTACTAAGCGCTCACTGTTGTCACTGTGATTATCTGCCCCCTGTCCTCACTGAACTTAAGAACCCCAGTGTTTAACTAGCAATGTAGGTAGGCAGGTGTGGAAATTGCCTGCTCCAAGTCCTGGGGCTCCTAGGAGAACTCGGATTCCAGGTTCCCGGGCAAGATGGCTCTGCAGTATGAAACCCCTGAGGGTCAGAAGTCCAGCCGGGTCCCAGCATGTGCTCCCTGGGTCTCCGGGGCAATACCCACTGCCTTCCTTCTCTTCCCAGCACTGTCCAGTCCTGCCTCAGTTGTCACTTGCGCTGGGAATCCCTGCATCTGTGTGCACATCTATTCCCCAGCTCTGTCCTGCACTTGGGCAAAATCACTTAACCACTCTGTACCTTTGTTTTCTCATCTGAAAGCTGGGAATAGTGCCAGCCTCCTGGGGTTGTTGGTCAAACCAGGTCACCAGGTGAAGCACTTAGAAGAGTTCTGGGGCTGTTATAAATGGCCATTCAGTGTCAGCTGTTCGGTTATTACTGTTGAAAGGCGACTCTCCTAGGAGTAGGAGTTCTGCAAGGCGCCACTGTCCTGGGAAAACCCTGAATGAGAATCTTCAGCCACTTTCAGAAACTATGAGCTTATTAGTATAATAAACTATATGTGAAGGACCTTTTTTAAAAATATAGCCGAGCCGAGACCGGTTTGGCTCAGTGGATAAAGCGTCGGCTTGCGGACTGGAGGGTCCCAGGTTCGATTCCAGTCGGGGGCACGTACCTTGGTTGCGGGCACAACTCCATTGTGGGGCGTGCAGGAGGTGGCTGATGGATGTCTCTCTCTCATCGATGTTTCTGCCTTTCTATCTCCCTTCCTCTCTGTAAAAAATTAATAAAATATGTTTATATATATATATATATATATATATATATATATATAGCCGAGATCGGTTTGGCTCAGTGAATAGAGCGTCGGCTTGCAGACTGAAAGGTCCCAGGTTCGATTCCGGTCGGGGGCATGTATCCTGGTTGCGGGCACATCTCCACAGTGGGGTGTGCAGGAGGCGGCTGATGGATGTCTCTCTCTCATCGATGTTTCTGACTTTCTATCTCTCTCCCTTTCTCTCTGTAAAAAATCAATAAAATATATTTAAAATATATATATTTCTTTATTGATTTCAGGGAGGAGAGAGGGATAGAAACATCAATGATGAAAAAGAATCACAGATCGCTGCCTCCTGCATGACCCCTACTAGGGGCCAAGCCCACAACCCAGGCATGTGCCCTTGGCTGGAATCAAACCTCTGACCCCTCAATCCACAGGTTGATGGTCTATTCACTGAGCCAAGCCAGCTAGGGCTGTGAAGGACCTTTTGACTCTTATAGGCCTGGGCCTGGATGTCTGTCCTGTATACCGATAGGTTGCTGGTTGGGTTCCCTGTCAGGGCACATGCCCTGATTGTTGGCTCAATGTTTCTCTCTCCCTCTCTCTCTCTCTCTCCTCTCTCTCTCAAATAAATGAAAACATATTTAAAAAAATAAAGTTAGATGCCCTAGCCAGGTGGCTCAGTCGATACAGTGTCAGCCTGCAGGCTGAAGAGTCCTGGGTTCAATTCTGGCCAAGGATACATGCCCAGGTTGCAGGTTCGATCCCCAGTGTGGGGGCATGCAGGAGGCAGCCAATCCATGATTCTCTCTCATCATTGATGTTTCCAACTCTCTCTCCATCTCCCTCTCTGAAATCAGTAAAAATATATTTTTTTAAAAAGTTAGAGAGGTGAAGCCATTATGGTCCCATGGCTGCAAACTAGAAGAAAATATAGCTCAATAAGAATAATAGACTCTTGCCGAAACTGGTTTGGCTCAGTGGATAGAGCGTCAGCCTGCAGACTGAAAGGTCCCAGATTTGATTCCTTGGTTGTAAGACACATCAGGATGTGCAGGAGGCCTCTGATTGATGTTTCTCACTCTCTCTCTTCCTTCCTCTCTGTAAAAAATGAATAAAATGTATTTTAAAAACATAATAGAGCTGAAACTGGTTTGGTTCAGTGGATAGAGCATTGGCCTGCGGACTGAAAGTTCTCGGGTTCAATTCCAGTCAAGGGCATGTATCTTGGTTGCGGGCACATCCCCATTGGGGAGCGTGCAGGGAAGTGGCTGACCGATGTCTCTCTCTCATCAATGTTTCTGTCTCTCTATCCCTTCTCCCTTCCTCTCTGTAAAAAAAAATCAATAAAATTATTAAAAAAAAAACATAATAGACTCTTTTAAAAAAATTATAGCAATAAAAATAACAGAATTCCAATGAGGAAGAAAACGGGCATCTAAAGGAATCCATGTGGCTACAGGGGAAATTGCTAATGAACCTAGATTTTAAAAGTCAAACTGGGAAAAATGTATTTGCAGAAAATATTTGATAAATACTTAGTATCTTTAACATATAAGAGCTCACACAAATCCTATATAATAAAAGTCTAGTATGCAAATCAACCAAACTGCAGAAGGGACTGGTGGAGCGACTGGTATTTATGATCTGCACTGACCACCATGGGATGGGCACTTAACACAGGAGTTATGCCCTGGTGGTCAGTGCACTCCCACAGGGGGAGTGCTGCTCAGCCAGGAGCTGGGCTCACAGCTGGCTAGCGCAGCAGCGGTGACAGGAGCCTCCTGCCTCTGGCAGTGCTAAGGAGCAGTGAGGCAAGAGGTAAGGAGCAGCGAGCAGGCAGGTGGTAAGGAGCGAGGGGTACTGGACTGTAAGAAGGCACAGGGCCATCTGAGGGATCCTCCTCCACCACCACCACCCATTTCCCCAGTGCACGAATTTCATGCACAGAGCCTCTAGTATCCTCAATAATAAAGAGCTAATATGCTAATTAGACCAGTGGGAGGGGGCGGGGCCAAGCCCTTTGCATGAATTTCGTTCATTGGGTCTCCAGTACTGTCATAAAAGTTGTATGAGTGTGGTCTGTCTCTCAAAATATTTTATTGTGCTATACTTAAACCTTCTCACCTAAATGAAGCACTTTATGGCTTCTGTTTAGCATATCCAAATTGCCATCATCACTATTTATGTTTTGAGACCATTAGTAAGTAAAATGAGGGTTACTTGAGCACAAGCACTGCGATATTTCAACTGTGGATCTGATAACTCCGCCAACTAAGTGACTAACAGTGTGGATAATACACTGGACGTCCCAGTGGGAGGCAGCAAGATAATGTGACCTTTAAAACTTATGAATTGTTGCCCGGCCAGTGTGGCTCTGGTTGAGTGTCGACTTACAAGCCAAGAGGTCACACAGTTTGATTCCCTTTCAGGGCACATGCCCGGGTTGCAGGCTCTATCCCCAGTGCGGGCATGTGGGAAGCAGTCGATTGGTGATTCTCTCTTTCCCTACCTCTCTGAAATTAATAAAATATACTAGGAAAAAAAATAACTTAGAAAATGTTGATTTCTGGAATTTTCCATTTCGTTTTTTTGCACCACAGTTAACTGAAACCATGGAAAGCAAGACCAGGGACAGGTGCTATGTAGTCTAATTAGTTGTTTTTTAAAGGTAGTGTTGAACTTTTTGTTATAGGTCAGCAATCTTCTCTAAATAGAAAGCAGTTTCTCTTTGGGGGGAAAAAAAACCTATCTCTAAACATATTAATAGGCTAGCTACACTATTTGTCTTTGTAGTAAGGGATATAGCCTCTTTTTAAATTTTATTTTTAATTTTATATTTTACTGATTGTAGGGGTGGGGGGGAGAAAGAGAAACATCAATGTGAGAGAGAAACATTGATCAGTTATGTCCCACACATGCCCCGAACCAATAACCTGATGGGGAATAAAACCTGCAACCTTTTGGGTTTGGGTGGGGGGGGGGGTTAATTTGTTGATTTTATTTATTTATTTTTTTTTTAACAGAGAGGAAAGGAGAGAGATAGAGTTAGAAACATCGATGACAGAGAAACATCAATCAGCTGCCTCCTGCACACCCCTCACTGGGGATGTGCCTGCAACCAAGGCATGTGCCCTTGACCGGAATTGAACCTGGGACCCCTCAGTCCGCAGGCCGACGCTCTGTCTACTGAGCCAAACCGATTTCTCGACCTGCAAACCTTTGGTGTACCTCCAACCAGCTGAGTCACAGTGGCCAGAGCAGATATATATAGCCTTCTTGAATCTCCCGTCCATCTTTCTGGATAATTTTCTTCCTGAAGCATATCTTTAAAAATCCTTTTGGGTTCAGGTATATAGGCAATAAACTGTCATCTTTTGTTTGTCTGAAATGTCTTCATTTCACCTCCTTTAAGATATTTTCTCACCCACTACACAACTCTAGTTTAATTATTCTCTCAGCACTTTGAAGATGATTTCCAGTTTTCTAGTTTCCATTGCTGTTGCTGAGTAGCCTTCTGTCAGTTGTTACTTTGTAGATGTTCTGTCTTTGTGCTCTTTCCAGGAGCACTTGAGTTAGTGTTCTGATAGTCTGCCTTTGCTAGCTTGGGATGGACTAGGTACTCTGTAACCACAGCCTTTTTGACCTTTCCTCTGTGCCTAACAAAGCCCAGCCCTGGAATCCAAATGATGATGATGGGAGAGAGTCTGTCTTCAGGGGATACTAATGAAGCTCTGGATGTATAAAGCAGAACTAAACCAAATTGCTGCCTCCAGAGTTGGTAACTCCTTCCAAGCTATTCAGGGCCTTTTACAGCTTTTTTTTTTTTTTTTTTTTTTTAATGTCAAACTGTCCTTAGAGGCTAAGGTGAATACAGGTTGAGTCACTGTCACTTCTAGTTAATGCATAGGAGGGAGGAATAACTATTGCATAAATTTTTGTGTTTTCTTTGCAGAATGCATCCTGTCTTGTTCTTGCTGCCCGGCATGCTAGTGCTTCCTCCGTGGTAAGTTTTGGGGGAACCAAGACTGAGAATCATTGAGGCAGCCTGATCCTGGGATAGAGATAGGGTTGGGGTGATTTGGCTACCAACCAGATTCATCATTATTCTGAGTATCTTCTGGAGATGTTTGTTATTGTTATTGTTGTTATAACTATTACTACTATTTTAAGAAGTCATTCAATAATGTAGTGAGATGAGAATATAAAATATTTTTGCCTAATCTTTTTTTTTAAATATATTTTATTGATTTTTTTACAGAGGAAAAGAGAGGGAGAGAGTAATGAAAGAGAGAATCATTGATCAGCTGCCTCCTGCACACCCCTTACTGGGAATAGAGCCTGCAACCCAAGCATGTGCCCTGACCTGGAATTGAACTGCAATCTCCTGGTTCATAGGTCGACGCTCAACCACTGAGCTTGCCAGCCGGGCATACCTAATCTTTCTTTAAAAATTGCTAAAAGATACCATAACATTTGCCATTTTAATAATTTTTAAGTGTATCAGTTCAGTGGCAGTAAGTACATTCACATTATTATTATTTTTTTTAATATATATTTTATTGATTTTTTACAGAGAGGAAGGGAGAGGGATAGAAAGTCAGAAACATCGATCAGCCGCCTCCTGCACGCCCCCCTCTGGGGATGCGCCCGCAACCAGGATACATGCCCCCGACCGGAATCGAACCTGGAACCTTTCAGTCCACAGGCCGACACTCTATCCACTGAGCCAAACCGGTTTCGGCTACATTCACATTATTGCACAACCATTAGCACTGTCCATCCCCAGAACTTTTTCATGTTCCCAAATTGAAATTCTGTATCCATTAAAACAATTCCCTATTCTCTTTTCCCTCTGCCTAGTTTTTATAATTGATTTTTAGAAAGACAGGAAGGGGGAGAGAGAGAAACATCAATTTGTTATTTCACCTATTTATGCATTCATTGGTTGATGGCTTCTATGTGCCCTGAGAGGGGATCAAACCCAACACCTTGATATGCCAAGGTGTTGGGTTTGATCCAACTGAGCCACCCTGCCAGAGCTCCACCTAATTCTTTTAACCTCATATGTACAGAGTAGTTGACTAGTCTTCCTAGGCAGATAGAGAAAACGAAGTTATAAAAAAACAGTCTTCATAGACCTACTTTGCAGGTAATGCAGTCAGCATTTTGAACATAATTTAGCCTCTCTGTTTCTCTTTTTAGAATTTGAAAGATGTGTTGACTGACCTGATACCTAAGGAGCAGGCCAGAATTAAGAACTTCAGGCAGCAACATGGAAAGACAGTGGTGGGCCAAATCACTGTGGACATGGTAAGGGTTATGGGAATTTGGCTGGAAAAGTAGCTCTGTAATGTGCGTTAGCAACAGTATTGTTCTCTTCACTGATTACTCAAAAGCATTCTATTCTATATAGGGCAATGTTGCTTAATGATTTTTATTAGAAATTAGACTTATTTTCTACAGATTTAATAGTTGAGCCTAACCTAATTCACCTATGGGAGGCGTGAATGAAATTTCTATTTCTCTTTCCAACTCCTTAGGTTAGGGGACCAGGGCTCTCTATCTTTGGGTTGATGTTGTATCGACCATCCAGGCCCTCTAGACGGCTTTAGGATGGCTTTTTTTTCTAGCCTAAAGAGTCTGAGCAGCTCAGATGATAATTCCACAGTAGTGTTTAGCCATTAGTCTCATATCTCCTTCCCCTGTAATAGATCCCATTCTGTTTACTTTGGTTGGAGGGAATGAAGGAGTAACAGTGGGTATGAGAAAAAATAAAATTCAACAGGAAAAGGAAGCAAACAGAGGCAGGAACATCAAATAAAAATAGTTATTTCTCAATTTAAAATTTTCATTTCCAACATTAGTAGGTTCCTTTGCAAAGTTCCATATTGTAATAAGTTAACTCATTAGAAATCATTTTTCCCAAATGAAGTCTTATGAGTCAGAGATAAATGGCCTCTCCCAGATTCCATGAAGCACTAACAAGCTCTAGCCTGAATTATTTGGGCCATTGGTTGCATCCTCTTCTTTTCTTTAGATGTATGGTGGCATGAGAGGCATGAAGGGATTGGTATACGAAACATCAGTTCTTGATCCTGATGAGGTAAGAGACCTTCATGTTAATCACTAACAATTATTGTGTTTAAGTTTACCTTTTTAATAAATCAACTAGTAAGAGTATGAGGCAGAAGTAAGTTTTTTGAAGATTTAAGTTTTAAAAGTTCTACTGTAATTTGTTGAAATGTCTGATAAGAGTTGGACCAGTCAATTATTTTCAGGCTAATAAATTTAAGTTGTATAACATTCTTACTCTTCTCCTTCAAGGGCATCCGTTTCCGTGGCTACAGTATCCCTGAATGTCAGAAACTGCTGCCCAAGGCTAAGGGTGGGGAAGAACCCCTGCCAGAGGGCTTATTTTGGCTGCTGGTAACTGGGAAGATCCCAACAGAGGAACAGGTAAAGCAGAAGGACATTGGCCTTTCTCATTCCCCTTCTTTGCCTTTCTCTAATTCCTAGCACTTAATCCTGATCTGGCTTTGGTAGTAGTTTATAAAGGATTTCAGTGAACAGGAGGAATCAGCAGAGTTCAATATAAGTGGATTGGGTTGAATTTACTTGTATTTTCTTGCTCAAATGTCACTTCTTTTCTTTTTATTGGCCTTGTTTGATCAATGTATCCTTTTCCACAGGTGTCGTGGCTCTCAAAAGAGTGGGCAAAGAGGGCGGCTCTGCCTTCCCATGTGGTCACCATGCTGGACAACTTTCCCAACAACCTACACCCCATGTCTCAGCTCAGTGCAGCCATTACAGCCCTCAACAGTGAAAGCAACTTTGCCCGAGCATATGCAGAGGGTATCAGCCGAACCAAGTATTGGGAGGTAGGAAATTTTGGTGCGAATGATTGATGTGTGAGGGGATTCAGAGAATAGAATGTGAAGGAAGAAAAACAATATAGAATCTTTAGGAAAATTTACTCCTGAATTATGCCAGAAACATATTTAACCATTTTTTATTGTGGCTTACTTTTTATCTTTGGGTATCTGGAGCATGCTTTCTGTCACCAAAGTTGTTAGAGTGGTATAGATGTAAAAAAGAAATTATAATTCTATAAAACCCTGTTGAAATATGTACACAGGGCTGTTGGAACATTGAAAAGGATGTGACTTTGTCCACACCAAGGTTACATGTTTGGATCTCCAGTCAGGGCACATAAAAGAATCAACCAGCCCCACCAGTGTGGCTCAGTTGTTGAGCATCAACCCATGAACCAGGAGGTCATGGTTCCAATCCCCATCAGGGCACGTGCCTGGGTTGCTGGCTCAATCCCCCAGTAGAGGACGTGCAGAAGGTAGCCGATCAATAATTCTCTCGTTTTTAAAAAAATTTTTATTACTGATTTCAGAGAGGAAGGGAGAGGGATAGAAACATCAATGATGAGAGGGAATCATCCATCGGCTGCCTTCTGCATGCCCCTTGCTGGGGATCAACCCTGCAACTCAGGCATGTGCTCTTGACTAGAATGAAATCTGGGACACTTCAGTCCACAGGCCGACGCTCTATCCACTGAGCCAAACCAGCCAGGACTTGCTCTCATCATTGATGTTTCTCTCTTCCCTCTCCCTTCCTCTCTGAAATCAATAAAAAGTTCTTTAAAATAAAAATAAAAACATTGAAATATTTTTTTAAAATTGAATCAACCAATAATACATAGATAAGTGGATCAACAAATTGATGTTTCTTTTTTACTTCCTTCCTCTTTCTCAAATCAATTTATTTATTTTTTTTTTTTTTAAAGAAAGAAAAGGATGTGATTAACTACAGAATCCCTGAGGAAGATTTCATAGTGTAGTCTCACACTAAATCCAAATGGTCCCATGTAACTCCTCTTCAAATAAGGAGAATCTTGAGAATGGCAACTCTAGAGTCTGGGAGGACTAATGCCAATCAGCCACAGTTCTGAACTAGCCCACTCAAGATACCTATCAGGAGTGGGAGGATAGTATCCCAGAAGTAAGATCCAGGATTCTGAGCTTTATTTTCTGAAAATGAAATATTTGTACTCTATAGTTATAGTAGGAGAAGACTGTTGTGCCTGTCCCAATAGGAAGTATCTAATTTCCTTCCATCCTCTTTCCAGTACTCAATATACTCATAAACACTGGGTAAAGTACAAGATTTCTGGTTAAGTTTACAGGAGCACATCTTATTTTCTTGTGTTTCTTAGTCAAAGACAGGTAAGGTAGGAATACAAGAGTTACCTTTTGCAAAATAGGTATACTAAATGATTTTGATAATAAGATGCTAGCCACCAAGTAGTCATGAAAGAGTTTGCTATGATGCAAGGCACAGAATAGTCTGTGGGCCACACCGTGGTCTACTAGTCTGATGAAATCCCCTTGGGATTTTGTCAAATCCTGCTTCATTTGGTTGGTCAATATTTATTTGATGCCAACTGTGTATAGAGAATTATGTTTGCTGTTGGGGGGAGGAGGGAGGGAGAGTTTGCAATTGATATTAGTCTGTTTATCATTCAGAAGTAGGAGGGTATTGGAATGGCACAGAATATACACATTCACAAGCACTTAAAGAATTCAGAGTTGCACATCCATAGATTCAGAAAGTTGTATAACCTGAATATATTGCTTTTCATCCCCCCCTTTTTTTTTTAATTAAATTTATTGAGGTAATGTTGGTTAATAAAATTATATCGGTTTCAGGTATATAATTCTACAAATACATCATCTGTATATTGTATTATTTGTTTACCACCCACGTCAAGTCTCCTTCCTCATTTTCTTTTTTTAGATGCTATTCAAAAGGCTCTTCATGTGATTGTTATCTTTGTGGGTTACCATACACAAAAGGTTATACAAGACATTTCCTTTGCCAGTTTGGCTCAGTGGATAGAGCGTTGGCTTTCAGACTGAATGGTCCCAGGTTCAGGGTCAAGGGCATGTGCCAGGTTGGGGCATGCAGGAGGCAGCCAATCAATTATTCTCTCTCATTGATGTTTCTGTCTCTCTCCCTCTGCCTCTTAAATCAATAAATGTATATACATATTTTTTAAAGCTAAAAAAAAGGACCTATAGTTCTGTCTTAAAACTCATCTTTTAGAAATTTACCACCCATAAGTGAGTTTCTATTTGATTGTCATGAGGAAAGGAGAAAATAGCTTCTATACTTTTTTAAAAAATATATATATTCTATTGATCTTTTTACAGAAAGGAAGGGAGAGGGATAGAGAGTTAGAAACATCGATGATTAGCTGCCTCCTGCACACTTCCCGCTGGAGATGTGTCGCAACCAAGGTATATGCTCTTGACCAGAATCTAACCTGGAACCTTTCAGTCTGCAGGCCAATGCTCTATCCACTGAGCCAAACCAGTCAGGGCCAGCTTCTATAACTTTTTTTTTCTTTTTTCTATACCTTTTAATGGATGCCTGCAAGACACTCCCCAGGCATCCAAACATGCTGTGTTGCTTCATACTATTCTTTATTGGATCACTAAAATGTGCTCCTCTGCTTGCTGTTGCCTCCATTTCACCATAGCCATTGATGTGATTGTTCTACCACCGTCTATTTGTGAGATGTCATCAAAGTGTGGCTATTTCATAGTAAACATGCATGTCAGGACTTTGCCGATCTTCTGGAGAGTACAAGTTATAACTGATGGATTTGTCAGCCTTAGGATGTGTGTCTAGTAAGTTCACACTACACAAAAGTTAGCACTGGGTTTTGGTACTTTAGTTTAATGGTGCTTGATGCTCTTTTTGCTGCGACATCCTGTATCTTTTAAAAAAAATTTTTTTTATTTCAAAGAAGAAGGGCACATCTTGTAACTCTTACTAGTTAGGAAAGGTCAGACATGCTATTTCAGGTCAGTTTTCTGTTTTGGTTAATTTAATCATGAACTGTTTAAGAAGAATTACATTATAGCATTCACCTGGTTATTTCTTTTTAAAAATTTATATTAAATTTATATGTGATCTGAGTCTATTGGGATCATCAGTTCATCTTGTTTTTTCAACATATATCTCAAGAGAATGATCTGCCCTAGCTGGTTTGGCTCAGTAGATAGAGCGTTGGTCTGCGGACTAGAAGGTCCTTGGTTCGATTCTGGTCAAGAGCGCATGCCCGAGTTATGAGTTCAATCCCCAGTTAGGGAGCGTGTAGGAGGCAGCCAGTCAGTGATTCCCTCTCATCATTGATGTTTATATCTCTCTTTTCCTCTCTCTTCTTCTCTGAAATCAATAAATGAATGATCTGCCTCCAACATTTTTTCCATCACAGTTCATATGACTTTAGATAATGTAACCTCTTGAGTTGAAAGAGTTAGGACTCTCTATTTGGCTTAACTTCGCTCAAGATCAGGAAATTGCTGTGATGCAACCAAATGTTTAATTGTGAAGTAGCCTTAAGTAAATGTTGAGTAAAATTTGGGAAATAGCTGGCAGATCAAGTTTCGTTTATAATACCACCTTTTTAAGGCCTATAACAGTATATGTAGGTTTTGAAGCTGTTTATAAGCAAATCTTCCTAACAGCTCCTGAAAACATGCCAAATATACTTAAGTGCTTTATATTCATCATCCAGTTTAATCCTCAGCACAACTCTATGAGGTAGATGTTGTTCTTCCCATTTTACTGACTAGGAAATCTGAGGGTTAGAAAAATTAAGTAGAGAGAAGATTCAAATTTGAGTTGCTCTACTCTGAATTATCTTCACTATTAATACTAGCTTTTTTTCTTCTGTATCTTAATGATTGATAGCTAAGTATTTGGCCAGAATTTCACTAGCATTAAAGACGGTGGCTCTCAATGATAATTATGGTCAATTTTGTTACCTTTATTCCAGGCAGTTGTGATGGTGGTGTGTTTTAATGTCTTTTTTTCCAAGGCTTTGTAGATAATGAGTTGGTTCAAGCTAAAATAGCACTCCAATCTTATTAACAAATGAATAAGCAAGAGTTCTCTGCCAGATTTTTTTATTGTTGTTTTATTTTTCTTTTTAACTTCTTTTTAACTGTACAGCATTGACCACTACAAAAAGGGTAAGGATCCCACACTGTTATTCCTGATCTGATACTTGATGCTTTATAAACTTCATCCTCACTGGTAGACGTTGAAACAATCTCATTTTTGTAGTATCTTTATGATGTGGCCATTCATACATTCCAAATGATTTAGAAAGTTAATATGTACTTCACAGATACCAGTTTGCCTAGCCCAGTGGTCGGCAAACCGTGGCTTGCGAGCCACATGTGGCACTTTGGCCCCTTGAGTGTGGCTCTTCCACAAAATACCACGTACCCTAATTAAATTAATAACAATGTACCTACCGTAATATAGTTTAAGTTTAAAAATTTGGCTCTCAAAATAAATTTCAGTCATACTGTTGATATTTGGCTCTGTTGACTAGTGAGTTTCCGATCACTGGCCTAGCCTGAGATCTTGTTCTTATCATTCTGTTAGTGAATCCAGTCCCTTAGAACTGCCTAGCCTTGAGCAGGCTTTGGAAGTAACCTACTTCCTTTGGGGATGTAGATCTGAAAAGAGGTATAGTTAATTGTATGTTTGATGATCATATAAGGAATCTGAGAATTTACAGAGCGCTAAGTATTTCTTACTTAAAATAGCCTTTAGCCTGGCCAGTGTGGCTCAGTGGATAGAGTGTCAGCCTGTGGACTGAAGGGTTCCAGGTTCAATTCTCAATCAAGGCACATACCTGAGTTGCAGGCTCAGTCCCCAGTGTGGGGCATGCAGGAGGCAGCCAATCAATGATTCTCTCTCATCACTAATGTTTCTGTCTCTCTCCCACTTCTTTCTGAAATCAATAAAAAATATATTTTTTTACAAATATTTTTTATTTTGGCAGTAATCTCACTGAATTCTGGTGGCATTGACAAAATTCACTGAATGAGTATAGATGGCTTCATAGGTATTAACTTATTTTGGTTGATTATTAATTTTACTTAGTCTAATGGAACTACTGAAATTTTATGACTTTTTTAAAAATGTTTTTATTGATTTCTAGGGAGAGGAAGAGAGAGAATTAGAGAGGTAGAAACATTGCTGAGAGAACACCATTATCGATAGGCTGCCTCCTACACTCCCCATACTGGGGCTCGAGCCACAACCCAGGTATGTGCCCTGACCATGAATCAAACCAGTGATCTCTTGGTCCTGAGTCAATACTCAGCCATTGAGCCACACTGGTCAGGCCTTCATGACTTCTTATAGGAGCTTTTAACCTGTTAGTTTGATGGGATAGCACTATGTATTATCAATCAGCAAGTATTTACTCCATGCTTTCTCTGTACATGAAACTGGATAAAAGCAGCTGGTTAGAGCATCATCCAATAAACCAAAGTTGTGTGTTTGATCACTGGTAAGGTTACATACAGGAATCAACCAATGAATGCATAAACAAAAAGAAATTGATGTTTCTCTCCCTCTCTCAATTCAATCAATACATTTTTTATATTAAAAAAAAATAAACACTAAGACCCTGTCCCTTCCCTAAATGAACTTAAAATCCCTTTGAGAAAATAAAATTGAGCCCTGAAAATTGAGCAAGCTCTTAACATCACAAAAAGTGAGACAACCAGATATGTTTCTCTTAACAAATAAATACAACAAAATTATCCAAGTCTTGCTTTAAAAAATTGAACCTGGATCTGTTCCAGCCTCTAGATTTAACTTTCAGTTTGTAGGAAATACAGTTGACAGGGGAACATCACAGGTGTATAGCCAGCCAAACTCTTGGGGAAATTATACAAAAGAACTGACCTGATTTTCCACAAATGAAAATAGACTTGGGCCCAGCCATTGTAGTTCAGTGGCTGAACAATGATCTATGAATCGGGAGGTCATGGTTTGGTTCCTGGGCAGGGCACATGCGTGGGTTGCAGGCTTGATCCCCAGGAGGTTGTGCAGAAGGCAGCTGATCAGTGATTGTCATTATTGATGTTTCTATCTCTCTCTCTCTCCCTCTCCCTTCCTCTCTGAAATAAATAAAAATATATTGTGTGTTTACCACTTATGGTGGTAAACACACAATACAGTGTACAGATGATATGTTGTGGAATTGTGTGCCTGAAACCTGTATAATTTTGTTAACCAATGTCACCCCAATAAATCCAATAAAAAGTGAAAATAAAGGAGAGCGTAAAAGAAATTTAAATTGAATACTGAGAAGATATTTAGTGATAGGACATATTAAATTTTTTTAGTGGGATAATGGTTTTGTGATTTGGGTTTATGAAGGCTCTCTATCTTTTAGATATACATGCTTAAATATTTACATATTGAAATACATATATGATGTCTGGTTTTTAACTCAAAATAATTTGAGAAGTGTGAGGGGGAAGTATGGTATAGGTCAGTGGTCTGCAAACTCATTAGTCAACAGAGCCAAATATCAACAGTGCAACGATTGAAATTTCTTTTGAGAGCCAAATTTTTTAAACTTCTTCTAACGCCAGTTCTTCAAAATAGACTCGCCCAGACCGTGGATATTGTGGAAGAGCCACACTCAAGGGGCCAAAGAGCCTCGTGTGGCTCTCAAGCCACAGTTTGCAGACCACGGTATAAGTGAAGCAAAAGTGGCCATGAGTTAATTGTTTAAACTAGATGATGCTTGTTAGCTACATGGGTAATCTTGCATAAGTTACTCAACTTGGCCAAGCCCTAATTTCCTTATTTGTAAAATGAGGGATATGTTACCTTACAGGGTTACTGTAAGAAAATAAAAAAATGCAAATAACATATCTAGCACAGTACCTGCTGTAGTAAGTGCTTAAAAACTGGAAGCCTTGCCCTGGCCAGTGTGGCTCAGTTGGTTGGATGTCATCCTGTGCACCAGGAGGTTGACAGTTCGATTCCCAGTCAAGAGCACATGCCTGGGTTGTATGGGTTTGAGGCACTTTCAGGAGGTAATTAATCGATGTTTCTCTCTCACATTGATGTTTCTCTCTCTCTCTCTCTCTCTCTCTCTCTCTCTCTCTCTCTCTCTCCTTCCCTCCCTCCCTCCCTCCCTCCCTCCTTCTCTCCCTTTCTTTCCCCCTCCTTACTCCCCCTTCCACTCTAAAATCAAGAAAAACTAAAAATTTTTTTTTAAGAAACCTATATCCCTCACTACAAAGACAAACCATGTAGCTAGCCTATTAATATGCTTAGAGATAGGGTCCCCCCTTCCAAAGAGAAACAACTTTCTATGAGAAGATTGTTGAATCTCAACAAAAAAAATTCAACACTGCCTTTCAAAAACAAACCTGTCCCTGGTTTCACTTTCCATGATTTGAGTTAACCATGGTCCCAAAATACTAAGTGGAAAACTCCAGAAAATCAACAATTCATAAGTTTTAAAGGTCACATTATCCTGCTGCATCCATTGGGATGTGAATCTTCTCTTTGTCCAGTATATGAATCTACATTGTTAGTCACTTAGCTGGCTGAGTTATCAGATCCACAGTCGAAATATCACAGTTATCTTCATTTTACTTAATAATGGTCCCAAACATAAAGAGTAGTGATGCTGGCAACTTGGATATTTTAAACAGAAGCTATAAAGTCCTTCGTTTAAGTGAGAAGGTGAGTATGGCACAATAAAATATTTTGAGAGACCACATTCACATAATTTTTATTATAGTATATTATTATAATTGTTTTATTTTATTATTAATCTCTTACTGTCACTAATTGATAAATTAAATTCATAGGTATGTATATATAAGGAAAAAACATAGTATACATAGGGCTGGATTCCAGTAGGGGGCATGCAGGAGACAGCCAATCATGTTATGCCTTCAATGTTTCTCCTCTCTTTTCCCTCTCCCTTCCTCTCTCTCTAAAAATCAATAAACTATTCTTTAAAACAAAAAAAAAAGAAGCCTTTACAATTAACTAACAGTTGAAGACCGATGTTTGACCCTTGGCATATATGGTGAATTTTCTTTGAAAGAGGGAACGTAAAAGTAATTATTAAAATCTAGTTTTTGCCCTAGCTGGTTTGACTTAGTGGATATAGCATCAGCCTGTGAACTAAAAGGTTCCTGGTTCAATTCAGGTCCAGGGTACATGCCCAGGTTGCAGGCTCAATCCCAGTAGGGGAGGTAGCTAATCAATGCTTCTCTCTTCATTGATGTTTCTATCTCTCTCCCTCTCCCTTCCTCTCTGAAATTAATAAAAATATATTTAAAAGATAAAATGTAGTTTCTTAGCACATTCGTTGAGGGCAAAGTAATAGAGGGAAAGAACATGATTAAATATATATGGGTTCACAATATACTGGCATTTAACTGAATGCTCTGAGCTTCAGTTTCCTCATCTGTAAAGTGGAGGTCATTATATACATGGCAGAATTGTAAAACTTGGGAATAATGTTTTAATGCAGCAGTTGCCAACCTTTTGGACCTCAAGGACCACTGGTGGGCGACCGCTGTTTTAATGTGTCTAGAGTAATATGAATAAATAATCTGGTGCAGTGCCTGGGTCATAGTTATTCAGTTAAATGGTGTTATACTCTGAATATAATCACTCAGTGTGTAACCATCAACCCAGGTAGCCTGATCCTGGGCTATATGGAGGACAAATAGCATTCCTGCCTAATTCTTTGTTGATAATTTTTTTTCTCTTCTCCATTTTCCTCTTCTCCCCTTCAGTTGATTTACGAAGATTGTATGGATCTGATCGCAAAGCTACCTTGTGTTGCTGCAAAGATCTACCGGAATTTGTACCGGGAGGGTAGCAGTATTGGGGCCATTGACTCTAAGCTGGACTGGTCCCACAATTTCACCAACATGCTAGGCTATACTGATGCTCAATTTACTGAGCTCATGCGCTTGTACCTCACCATTCACAGGTGAGCTAGACCCAGCAACCATAGCCTGAATTGGTGGGAAATTTTAAGAAAAGCTCCTGAAAAGTATCTTCTGGGAATAGGCAGTAGGCAGCACGGTGATGGGAAACTGGTATAAAGATATAAGGCAAGAAAGGGATCTAGTAAAGAAGGTTGAGAGGTGTAGGGAAATTATAATCACATCAAGAACAAGGTAGTGCTTCTAGCTGAGAAAGGTACTAGCTGCTCACATTAGGTTTTTCTCTAGCTTTCCAGGAGCTCCCTCTCCTGGCCATTGCTTATTAAAGCTGGAGTGAGCCGGGGAGCTTGGCACGCAGTCATCACCAACCAGTAAACAAAGGCGGGTAATGAATGAGCTTGGGACATCTTTTACAAGAGCTTATGAATAACTAACAGACTGGCTGGCTACAGGCTGCTGTACGTCCATAACTAGGCTAGTATATGACAAGAGAACAACAAGGTCTGTGTTTCCATAATCTGACCCTTTCCCCCCTTTTCTTGGCCTTGACTCTCCTTTCTTATTTCTCCACAGTGATCATGAAGGTGGCAATGTAAGTGCCCATACCAGCCACTTAGTTGGCAGTGCCCTTTCAGATCCCTACCTGTCCTTTGCAGCAGCTATGAATGGGCTAGCAGGGCCCCTACATGGACTGGCAAATCAGGTAAAACTATTCTTTCCCTGTTCCATGTTTTTCTTTGTCCCATGCTTTTGTTTCTGATCTTAGCGTTCTCCTTGGCATATGTATTAATATTCTTGTTCCCCAAACCTTATCTATAGGAAGTGCTTGTCTGGCTGACAAATCTTCAGAAGGAAGTTGGCAAAGACGTGTCAGATGAGAAGTTACGAGACTACATCTGGAACACACTCAACTCAGGGCGGGTAAGCATGAGAAGGGGTCCTTAGAGAAGGAGCTTGCCCCTCCCATTAGTCTATCCTGAAGAATTTAGAAAAGACAAGAATTTTCACCAGAGAATATAACTGGCTTTTTTCCCCCTCACTCTTTATAGGTTGTCCCAGGCTATGGCCATGCAGTACTGAGAAAGACTGATCCACGATATACATGTCAGCGAGAGTTTGCTCTGAAACACCTGCCTAATGACCCCATGTTTAAGCTTGTTGCTCAACTGTACAAGATTGTGCCCAATGTCCTCTTAGAGCAGGGCAAGGCCAAGAATCCTTGGCCCAATGTAGATGCTCACAGTGGAGTATTGCTCCAGGTGAGTCTGCTCTTCCCTGCTCCCCTTTAGTTTGTACCAAACACTACTGTTCTCTGCCATGCACAAAATCCGTTCCCTAGTCAGAGCAGGGACTCGTATCTTTCCTTACCTTTTTTATCAAGTTGCCTATGTTTGGGGAGGTGTGGGCAGGAGGAAAGGATGCTCTCTTTTCAGAATCATTTCTATACTTTTCCCAATATCATTTGTATTTAAAGCAGACTGGGTTAAGTTTTCTATAATCCTGGATTTGTAAATGCCACTACCTCTGGGCCTTTAACAAAACATTTTTCTCTTCTCCCTTACAGTACTATGGCATGACGGAGATGAACTACTACACAGTGCTGTTTGGGGTGTCACGAGCATTGGGTGTACTGGCACAGCTCATCTGGAGTCGAGCCCTAGGCTTCCCTCTAGAGAGGCCCAAGTCCATGAGCACAGATGGTCTGATGAAGTTTGTGGACACTAAGTCAGGGTAAAACTGGAGATGGGGGAAACTACCAGAAGTGAGGGAGCTTAAAAAAAGTATACTTTTGTTTCAGGAGGCTTGTAAAGACTTACGACTAAGTTGTATCTGAGGCACTGGTAATAAGTTTGAGGTTAAAATATAAATTAAGACTTTAAAAAATGAAAAGTGATCCCTTTTTCCCTAACCAGCTCCTTTTCCCCTGACTAGTATGAGTTGCCCATCAACTGTAGGATGACCAGGACTAATGCATGTGGTATGGGTTAGATCTGGCCCCCATACCATCTCTATAGAGTGAGAATCTGGCTCCTCTTTCCCTGGGTCAGAGCTGATTGCAGAGAATCTGCAGTTACTTGTTCTACCCAGTCCTCAGTAGGCCAGCAAACCAGGACTCTTCCCTTATTTCCATAGGAATCATGTTGGATTATCAGCTGTACTAAGCTCTGTTGCCCTCTCCTATGTGCACAGACATTTCCTGGCAAAACCTATTGGTTAGCTGGACATGCTTTGGGTAATTTTTTTTTTTTTTTTAACATTACCAGGTGACCATAAAGGCCGTGACCATAAAGCCCATGGCATTTGTTGTTACTGGTACCCAGGGTTTGATGTTTATTTCTTTTTAAAATTATCCCATAAAAATTAAGATATGGGAGTGTTCTATTCTCCACTACTTGAATACCTCCTTTGAGATTTTCTGTATGTGCTGCACCTCAGCGGAGGGTGCTCTGGACCGTCCCCTCTTTGTCCCTCCCTACTAGAGACCTTTCTGCGGATTGTAGAAACCATTCTGATAAAGGGTCTTGCCCAGTCATTTGGCTTTATCAGTGCTTAAAATGAACTGAGTTTTTTAGCCATTACCCTTTGACCTCTTCCTTGTTTTAGTATGCTGTGGGCCATAGACTAGGGATATAGGAATGACCAGCATGATATCTTCATGGTCTTGATCCCAGGGATACTAGCACCTTTTTCTGAGCAGGAAAATGACTTAAGTTTGGACATGGTCTCCTTTGAATACCAGGTCCTAGGGCTGAAAGCATTAAAAGAATGGTAAGTTTTCTCCTCATCCTCTGCCACAAGGAAGTATCCCTTATTTATCAAGGTCCTCACCTGCCTGCCCCTCCCTAAGAGCTCACAGTATAGTGTTGGTTTTAGAAGCCTCATCTGCACAGGTTTTCAGTGACTCAGAATGCTCTACTGCCTTTTCTTTAAGAAAGGATTGAAATACACTCCTGCTGTGCCTCCTTACTCCCTCACAACTCCTGCCTGTATTTGTGTGGATCCCTAATCCCCAGAACCACGCTGTTCAGATGGACACAGTCTATAAACCCCTGGGTAACTTGTCAAGTCATGATGCAGACTTCAGGTTGTTCTGTATAAAATGCAAAATAAATGTTTTTATTAACAATGCTTGAGCCTGCTATTATTTAAGTCCTGGAAGAATCTATTATGAGGTAAGAAATCTAGCTGGCAAGATTCTGGACTTAAGTGGGTTATAGGTTATCATGTATATCTCTTTATTTTTTAGGTAGGTTTGACATTTCTTTACCCTAATCTGAAGACAGGCTCCCTATGAGATTTCCAAAGATTTCTGTCCTTTCTGAAGGTTAGAAGTCCTTGACCTTTAGCCGCCATCCTTCCTAATTTTTGTGTTAGGTAAAACACTCAAGTACTGTAGCTGAGACAAAGCTGATTGCAGAGAATTCGTCACAACTGCTGATGTGACGAATTCAAGGACACCAGTCTAGCCCACTAGGTGAAAGGAACAAACTATGCCCAGGACAAATAGGAATGGGACAGCTAGCTCAGGGTGTGAACCGTGAGAGTGCTCTGATACTTGATGGAATGCCTATTCTTTGCAGCCTCCCATAAAAAGGTGGTCCTGCGGGCATCAGTTATATGGGA
>PVJN01029968.1:0-26083 GCA_004026805.1 Lasiurus borealis | reverse complement strand
TCCCCGCCGCTGTCCCACCCCCACCACCGCCAGCGCCCTGACACCCACGCCCAAGCCAATAACCGCAGGTAAACGTGTTTCTCCCCGGGACACAGAGTTAAACACACAACCGCAGAGATGTGTCTTGGGCCCAGAATGGAAGGGGCCAAGGTGCCAGGGATGACAAATCCCCCGAGAATCCAGCCTGACACTCCCCCGAGAGACACCCCTCCTCAAAATAGGCAGAGAGGGTCAGGAACACCCAGGCCAAACAGCTGATCCACAAGCCCCCACTGTGCCCCTGGCCTCCCCACCCGGCCCTTCTATTTTTATCGGGAGAGCGAGAGGGGGTTGCCAGGTGGGGCCACGCTGCTGTTTATGTCTGAAATTTGAAAAGATGCACAGTGTACTGGGGAGAAGGCGTTTGCAGGGAGAGGAATTTCGGAGGAGAATTTCAAACCCAGCAGGGTGAATAGGTGCCTTGTGCTCTGGCTTTTGACTCTGGAAAAGCCACGTTTCCAACCCAGGCCTGCGGAGGGGCCGGGGCCGGGAGAAAATGCAGGGAGGAGAGAGTGGGACACGCAGAGGGACCAGCTCACCTGGGCACAGGGAGAACCGACTCTCAGAGGAGGATGCTTGGGGAGAAAGCCCTTTTGCTCTCCAGTGCAAATTCTACTTATTCATCCGCCAGTTAATTCCTAGTCTTCCTTATCCTCTTAGCCTCGCCTGCTTCGTCCCCCTCAATTCTCGCCCTTCTCTCCCCTGCATCTGTCATCAATCTCCTCTTGATCAGTGAGTTTTGCTGAGTATTAATTTTCTCATATAGTCCCTGGCCGGGTAACTCAGTTGGCTACAGCATTGTCTCAATACACCAAGGTTGGAGGTTCAATCCCCGGTTAGGGCACATACAAGAATGAACCAATGCAAGCACAAATAAAAGAAAAATGACAAATCAATGTTTCTCTCTCTCTCTCTCTCTCTCTCTCTCTCTCTCTCAAAATCCAATAATAAATTTCTTTACATTTTTTCTCATATATACATATTTGCTTGTTAAGGCTTTAAGTTGCTCTAATATGTCAATCTTCTGTTTGCTAATTAAATTAGAAGTATTCCTTTGATAGCTGCTATGTCTTTGACACACAACTTAGAAACTGGCTGAGCATTTTACTCTAGACACACTACCATGAGACTGGATGGTCCTCTTCTTTTTATATATATATATTTTTTAATTGATTTTTTTTACAGAGAGGAAGGGAGAAGGATAGTTAGAAACATCCATGAGAGAGAGACATTGATCAGCTGCCTCCTGCACACGCCCCACTGGAGATGTGCCCGAAGCCAAGGTTATATGCCCTTGACCGGAATCAAACCTGGGATCTTTCAGTCTGCAGGCCGACGCTCTATCCACTGATCCAAACTAGTTAGGGCTGGATGGTCCTCTTCTTTTAACCTCGGAAAATAGGAAATCAGAAAGAGCAACAGTGAAGTAACACACACACTGCAAAGGTGAATGGATTTCATCAAGCCTCTCTCCTCTCCTCCTTCATCCTTCAAAGCTTAACCTGGCTCTGACGCAGCTCCATAGAGAATGTTCTATCCCAGTGGCCGGCAAACCCACTAGTCCACAGAGCCAAATATCAACAGTGCAACGACGGAAATTTCTTTGGAGAGCCAGATTTTTTAAACTTAAACTTCTTCTAATGCCACTTCTTCAAAACAGACTCGCCCAGGCAGTGGTATTTTGTGGAAGAGTCACACTCAAGGGGCCAAAGAGCTGATGTGGCTCTCGAGCCGCAGTTTGCTGACCACAGTTCTAGCCCAAACTATACTTGGTTCTCATCAAGCCACGAGTCCTCAAGAATGCTGGGGTAAAAAAATAAAAATAAATAAATAAAATGCTGGGGTGACTTTGAGGCGGCTGGATTTCTGACTTATCTGGGATCTAAGATGCACCTGAGGGCAGAGCTCGGTGGTGAGACTCGGCCTGTGTCTCTAGGAGGAGCAGAGCTGTTTATCTCATTTCCTCGGGCCCAGGGTTAATGGCCAGGAAGCAACAAGCCCATTTGTGCCTATAGCTGCAAAAGTGCAAGTTTCAAAAAAATGGTTGGTGTTCATGAGGGCAACGTCCTGATACCCACACGATGCGGGCCATACAGTTCATGGCTTCACAGCTGTCTCCAGTGCTTTTTCCTCTGGAACCCCCTGCTCTGCGTCACTCTTAGCAGCCTTGTGTCCAGCAGCCTCTCTTTCTCCACTTTCCTGCCCTTCTATTTTCTCCCTTAATTAGTTGGAGTAGGCAATTAAAGAGAACGGCCGCATTTTTCAAATAGAATCTAATGTTCCCTGTTCTTACTGGGAAACCAGACGTGCGGAATCTCGGGCTAAGCACTTCCTCAGGACCAGGCCCACGTTTCCGCCTGCCTGCTGCCCTCCTCCCCAGCGCATCCCTCTATTTCTGAAAACCCAGGTTGTCTACACAGAACCAGAGGTCTTCTCTCCCCCAGCCAGCCAGGTTCGGAAATCTGAGGCCATCGCTGGCCCGTTCCTCTCTCCCCTCAGTAAGTCCCAGTGTCTTCGATTCTTCCTGGCAAACGTCCTTGCTGTTCATTCACCTCCACACGAAGATGCTCTTTGCTTATCCTGAATGTGCGGACACACCCTAGCTCTTAAAATTTTTAATTAGTCATCGTCTGCTCTTACAGGGAAGACTTTGGCTTCGCAGGGAAAACAACAACAGAAGCTATTACAACTACTACAACATGAGCCGGCAGCAATGAGCCGGCACCCCTAAATGGCCACATTCAGTGGGATCTGAGAAGTGGCTGACCTTTGGATGGGGCATTCACTCTCTAGTCTCAGTGACAGAAACCAGACACAATGTGAATGTACCTAATAACACGAGACTTCAAGTGAGACAATGATAAGTCTTATGCTATGTATATTACACAATAACCAGTAGCCTTGAGCACGAATATATGCGCCCGAAGTACACCCCCCGTATAAGTGCCTCCAATCCCCCCCGCCTCATAGCTTGCTGCCCTGCCCCCTCCTGTAGCTCTCTGCCGCCCATTTGGAGCTTGCTGCCCCACCCTCCTGCTGATCCGTGATCTGGTTGTTATGCAGTCGATTGTTAGGCGTCAAGGAGTAAGACCATTTGCATATTACATCTTTATTATATAGGGTAAGCGAACAAGCAGATATAGCCCAAAAGAAACTGACATTCCATTTTTTAAAACTTGAGATTTTGAGACTAAACAGGGTTCTCTCCGGCATTTTGATAATACCTATTGCTATGACAATTTCAAGATGAGAATATTAACAAATGTCCTAGGAACAAAAGATAACCTAGCTAAATACTGCTTGTTTCCCTTTTCTAGTCTGGGTTTTCTCCCCTTACAGGAATACACATGAAGAAACCAAACAGATCAAGAGCGACAAGTAAAATGTCAAGACCCCTGCTCCCCACCACTGCGGGATCAATCAAGGGCCACGTTTTATAGGGAAGAGTCGTGCCATGTCTCAGCCGTCACTTTCACACGACAAAGGTGCTACCTGTCCATCTTGTACTCCATCTCTAGAAAGCATTTGAGGGAAAATGTACCTGTTCATTTTGTACACATGTGTTTTCTACGTAGACTACACTGTGTAAAAAATATGGGATGAAAATCTTTCAGAATGATCCCATGTTTATCCCTCAAAGAAAATAGAAAACATCCAGTGTAACGTGGCAGGGGTGGGTGCTCAATCCCAGACACTCGGCTGGCTGGAATAAAGCAGGGGCAGAGGAGGGCAGAGGAGGGCAGAGGAGGGGCTAAGGTCGGTTGTGGGAAGCTACGTAAGATTCAAGGTCGGGGAGGGAGGTGAGCAGGCTCCCAGGAGCCTCAGGGACTTGACTTGCGCTGCCTGGGAAGCATCTCCTCCCCTCCTCTTACTCCACACCGGCTGGGAAAATGTTACAGACGATGGTGGTGGTGGTTTAAGTGATGGTGGTGGTGGTGGTGGTGGTAATGGTGGTGGTGGTCTAAGTGATGATGGTGATGATGGTGGTGGTAATGGTGGTGGTGGTTTAAGTGATAGTGGTGGTGGTAATGGTGGTGGTAATGGTGGTGGTGGTCTAAGTGACGATGGTGGTGGTGGTGGTGGTGATGGTGGTGATGGTGGTGATGGTGGTGATAGTGGTGATGGTGATGGTGGAGGTTGTTGTAAGTGATGATGGTGATGATGGTGATGGTGATGGTGGTGGTGGTATGGTTATAAATGATGATGGTGATGGTGGTGGTGATGGTGGTGATGATGGTGGTGGTGATGGTAGTGGTGGTGGTGATGGTGATGGTGATGGCGAGGGTGGTGGTGATAGTAGTGGTGGTGATGGTGGTGGTGGTGTTGTAGATGGTGGTGGTGGTGGTGCTGATGGTGGTGGTGGTGTTGTAGATGATGGTGGTGGTGGTGATGACAGTGATGGTGGTGGCAGTGATGGTGGTGGTGGTGATAGTGGTGATGATGATGGTGATGGTGGCGGGAATGGTGGTGATGGTGGCAGTGATGGTGGGGTGATTATGGTGATGGCACTTGCAGTGATGGTGATAGTGATGACAGTGATGGTGGTAACGGTGATGATGGTGATGATGGTGATGCTACTGATTATATAAATCAACTCAGTAACACCCACTCACCATCATTCCCACTGTATCCTCAGTGATAAAAATATTCATGAATAAAGTGCTTATCATAATGTTTCCTTTCATAAATGACCAGGTTGTAGTGATGGTGATAGTGATGACAGTGATGGTGGTAACGGTGATGATGGTGATGATGGTGATGCTACTGATTATATAAATCAACTCAGTAACACCCACTCACCATCATTCCCCCTGTATCCTCAGTGATAAAAACATTCATGAATAAAGTGCTTACCATAATGTTTCCTTTCATAAATGCCCGGGTTGTAGTGACAATGGAATCTGCCACGAACTCAGGGGGGGAGTCAAACTGCATCTTTAAGAAATGAGTTTCCTGCAATTTGACCTTCTATGTCGAGTGACACAGTACCTTCCTATTAGTGTACGTCATTATTCCACACAGACCTAGGAGAATTGTAAGTGTTTCATTAACTTATCCCACGTTCTTTATTATTAGAACATTTCCCTCTGAGTTTGTCACTTGCATCGTGTTAAGCTAATAAAACTGCACTTTTCAAATGTTCCACTCGCGCTCAGAAGGCTCCACTCCCTGGCCCAGTTTCGCAATAAGAAGGCTTTTCTTTATTCTGTTTCTATGGCCCCTTGCTACCAGAAAGGCCCACAATGTTCTCCACACACATTACATATAGTATTTATCATTGCGCACTCATGTGAGGGGAGTATTTTTAGCTGCTTTTACAAACCCAGAAAGCAGCACACAGAAGAAAATGTACTCACCCAGCGACAACAAACGGTGGTGGCAGGGGGAGGGAAGGAAATTAATCATCGCGAGCCAGATCGTTTGCCAGGTGCTGACATCCATCTCTTACTCGGATTCTCACAGCAGTTCCACAGATCGCTCCATTTTACCGGCGGGAAAACCAAGACCCAAGGCACTTGCCCAAGGTCCCCGGGCCAGAACTGGGGTTCACACTCCCCCTGCTCAACTGTTTCATTGCTTGAGATGGACGGGAAGACCTTTCTTGGTGGCCATCAGGAAAACAGCCTGGTGGCTTGAATTGTGCATAAGTGTCAATATCAACCAAAAGTGTGTGATGTAGCTCTGAACCTCAACAATTTGGGGGCACGTCAGTGGGATTAAAATGCCCAAATGCTGAGAGGGAAGAGCTGAAGCGGCTGCAGGCATTCCTCTGTGAGAAGACACATGGAAGGGTGACATGAGAACCTTCTTAGACTAAAGAAATGCTGGCCTGTAAAAATTGGGAAACACTTCTAAGACTATCTCCCAAGAAACCAAAAACACCAATCAGAAAGGATATATGCACCCCTATGTTCATAGCAGCATAATTTACAATAGCCAAGATCTGGAAACAGACTAAGTGCCTGTCAGCAGATGGCTGGATCAGAAAACTGTGGTACATCTACACAATGGAATTCTACGCTGCTGTAAAAAAGAAGGAACTTTTACCATTTGCAAGAGCATGGATGGACCTGGAGAGCATTATGCTTATCGAAATAAGCCAGTCGAAGAAAGATCAGTATCACATGATCTCACTCATGTGTGGATATAATGACCAGTCTAATTTGATGAACAAGAATAGATCCAGAGACAAATAGTAGGGGGTGTGGGGGTTACAGAGCAACCAAAGGACTTGTGTGCATCAAATATTAGCACAACCAATGGACACAGACACTGGGGCGGTGGGGGCTTGCCCAGGGTGGGAATGGCTGCGGGGGGGGGGGGTGTCAACTGGGGGAAAAGGAGACTTATGTAAAACTTTAGACAATAAATAAAGTTTTTAAAAATTGGGAGAGAAGTATTGTCCCAGAGAGCAGGCTAGACTTCTTGCTTATACAGGGGTATTGGGTGGATGCTCCGAGGGATTCTGCAAACACCTTCCACTGAGCTTAGCAAGGCACTTACACGGTGTCCCACATAAGGGACCGTAACAAGCACTCTGCGGTGACACAATTAGACGGACTGGGAGACCGGCCATCCCTCCTCTAAGAGTCCGTTTAGTGCCACATGGGAGTCAGCCTCCAAGATGCTCCTCAGCCATCTCCATCCCCCACGGCCCTGTATTTCAGGGCTGGCCACGTACGGCCAATAGAAGACAGCCACGGGGACAGTGTGCAACCTCCACAGCTAGGCCATAAACGCACGGCAGCTCCTCCTCGGCCTCTGGCATCACCCGTCGTGGCGGCAGCCAGCACCCCGTCCTGAGGCAGCTCCACTGGCAGGCCCGGGTGGAGGACGGAGGCCGCTGGCCGCGGGCCAGCACCCACGGGCCAGCCACGGGAGTGAGTTCCCTTAGACCTGGGGCCTCGAGCCACAGTCCATCCTTTTCTGATGGAACTGTCCCTGACGTCTGGAGGCAACCCCATGAGCTGACCCTAGCCACAGCTGGCTGGCCAGCGTCTCCCACATTCCTGACCCAGAGAAACCAGGAGATACAGTCAGTGATTCACGCTCAGCCACCATGTTTTGGGGTGATGTGTTACCCCAGCATAATGACTGGGGTGTGGAGCCGGGCACCCTAGGAAGGCTGTCTCTAGCACCCCGCTCCAGAATGCAGCCCCGGGCTGAGGGAGACAAGCAGCAGCACACAGTCCGTTTTGAAGGTCTGCTGCTGAGAGGGGCAGCAAGCACGCAGTGACAGAACCGGGACCCAAGGCCAGCAGGAGCAGTGAGGTGAACGCAGGCGGGTGACTTTCTAAGACGGGCAAAGACCAGTCCCACCTTCGGATTGGAAAACCAACTTTACCAGGACAAGCCGGGAGGACAGTGGCAAGGAGCTGCTACAGAAGCGGCGCTGCCCGGCCAGAACCACGTGAAGGTGGACCACAGCCTCAGAGGGAAGCCCAACCCGGGGCCGTGCCCGAGGAGGCCCGGAGGCTCCAGGCCGGGACGTGGGAGAGGGGGCGTGCGATCCACAGAGGTGCTCTCACTGTCCTCTACGAACCTTCCCAGCCTGAGGTCCCCCTCTCCGCCATGTGCTGACTGAAAGGCTGAACCTGCTGAGTGAGGCCAGCAGGGTTCTCCACGTCAGCGGGCTCGGCAACACCTGGCAGATCCTCCTAGAACGCACTTTCTGAGTCCACAGGCCCGGGGTGGGCCTGAGATTCTCCATTCTGAACAAGTTCCCGGCGACACTGCTCACCTGTAGGCCACACGGCGAGCAGGAAGAGGTGGGAGGCTGCCCCTGAAAGGGCGTTAGGGAACTGTAAAATCTGTGCGCGCCGAATGGACGGCCTGCACCGGAAACTCCACCTAAGGAACAGGACTCCTGCCTGCACTGAATAGGATGCTACCCTGTCAGGAGGGCTGCACCCGCACAGCCGCCCCAGCGGGCCGCCGCCACGGCTGGACGGGTTTCCAGGTGTTCTGCGCAGGGTCTGCAGCTGAGGCCGCACAGCCCATTCGCAGGGGACCTCCTGAGGAGTGGCCGGAAGTCTGGGAGAGGAGTGCGCTGACTGATTCTCTGAAGTCCGTCTCCGAAGTGTCCATACACTCTCCCCTCATCCTGGGTTTTCTGTAAGGGCAGGCAAGTGTGGAGTCATGTCTACCCACACCCAACCACTACCTGGGCGTTCGTTAGTGTGTGTAATGGGAATAAAATCCGCCGCTAGAAAACAGCATCGAGCAGTGGCTGACACATAACAGATGTCCATTATATATTTCTTTTCAAATATATTTTATTGATTGTTTTGACAGAGAGGGAGAGAGTCAGAAACATCAATGGGAAAGCAACATCGATCAGCTGCCTCCTGCACACCTCCTACTAGAGATGTGCCCCCAACCAAGGTACATGCCCTTGACCGGAATCGAACCTGGGACCTTTCAGTCTGCAGACCAACTCTCTACCGGTTAAGGCCTGTCATATATTTCTTAGCCCCATGACAAAACTAGATGGGTGGCCAATAAACATGCATCCCCTTCATCACAAAGTTAAATTAGCTAACTCATACCCTGTCCTTGAATTAAACGTCCCTCACTAATCCCACGTGTCCTGGGATGGGTATGTCAGGTATGATCCCATTTTACAGATGGCATGGTTTGTTCTCGTTTAGAGCATCGGGCAAATACACTTGGATGAGAATCCATGACCCCTCCCGGTGGAATGTTGAGGGTTATATTTTTCTAGAGTGAACACTCCACTGGGCCGGGCGCTGGGGTCAGACTAACAAGCTGCCATCCCATTGCTTTGTCCGAGAGGGAGGACTGTTTCCCGCTAAGGGGCTCTAGTCACTAACAGGTCAGTTTGAGACCTGACCCGAGACACAACAGACTCAGGTAAAAAAGGGGTGAAGCCAAAAACTGCCATCCAATGGAACCCTTAGCCACAGTTCCAGGCCTCTCTGCCCTGTGCAGGGAAGGGATGGAGGTGGGGGAGGGAGGGGCGCGCTGAGCCCCGGCCAGTCCTGCCCCCTAACAGACATGGCCAGTCAAACCTCCACACGATTCCAGGGAAGCCATCGTGGGGAAACTGAGGCACTGCAGGTCCTTTGATCAAAGAAAAACGTGGTGCGTTCTCTGTAGTGCACCGCCCGCAAAGATGGCACTTCTTGTTCTTCATTCAGCTCTCAGCCACTGAGGGGTCAAGCAGTTTGGACCACACTGAACAAGGCCACTAAGTCTTGGGCGCCACCAGCATCCTCCACAGGGACCCTCAAAACCACCAGCCAGCCTAGGTCCCCCAAAGGTGCTGCGGCTGAGCCAGCCGCCTATGGAGTACAGAGAGCATGACCTTGCGTCTGAATTCTGACACTCCCCTCCCCCGCGCTTGAGTAAGGAAGGCCTCTCTCTCTGAACCTCAGTTTCCAAATCATGAAGAGGGGGCACCTATGATACTAAAGGCGCAATATGCTAATTAGACCGATGTCCTTCCAGACGACCTTGGGGACCACGCGGGGCTCCCAGGGAAGCCGGGTCTGGGTGCCAGACAGCAGCCCGGGGCACCCATTCCTGCACCGGCCTCTCGTACAATCTATTGGCCTCAGCGAGCCTTTGGGAAGAGTGAGTTGGTATTAATGTACGCGAAGCACGGAGCGCACAGAAGCGCCCAGAGCTGGGGGGTCTTCCATTCTTTGGCCCGGAAACAAAGTCAGGGGGGTGGGCTCCGGCCCCCGTGGTACCAGAGAATCCCTGCCTCCTGTGGGGTGTCCTCGATCTCTCCGGGAGGGGGGGGGTGTTTGAAGCGCTGAGGGTCCCACCCCAGGACACCCCCTCCCCCGCCGCCGCCTGACCTCCTCCTCCCCCCGCTCTCCCCTGCCCTGCGGCGCACCCCGTCTCCCAAACTTCCCGCCAGCTCCTCGGGGGTCCCCGCAAACCGGGGCTGGCGGGCCGGGGGCCGCGCCTGCCCGGCTTCAGCTGGCAGACCCCGCGCGAAACGCCCGGAACCGCGTCCGGCCGCCGGGGCGGCTGTGCGGGTGCAGCCCTCCCGGCCCCTCCGGCTGCGGAGCTGCCGACCGCATTGCAGACACCGGCCCGCGGCCCTTCCCGCGCCGCTGCCTCCTGCGGGCCGGGAGCGCGGGCCGGCGCCGCGGCGGGAGCTCTCCTCCCGCGCCCTGCGCGCCCGGCGGCGGCCAGCGACGCGCCCGCCCGGAGCCGGGGTCCAGCGCGCCAGCCGCCGCCGCCGCCCCTCCCCCGCCGGGCCCCGGGGGTGGGGTTTCCCCGGGAGCGCGCCCCCTCCCCGCCCGCCGCCCGGGTATATGTGCCGCGGCGCGCCATGCCCGCCCGCCCGCCCGCCCGCCCGCCTACCTCCGCGCCGCTCCTGACGGGCTCGCAGAGCGGAGGACGCGCGCCGCTCAAGGTCTCCCCGCACCGCTCCGGCCGCCCCTGACGCGGGGCACGGGACTCCGGCGCCTCTGCGGTCCCTTCTCCCCTCCGCCCGCTGGGACGCCGCCGCCAGCCGCCGCCGCCGCCGCCCGAGGGACGCGCGGGCAGGACGCGGGCAGGAGCCGGAGCGCTGAGCGCGGCGCCCGCGCGGAGCTCTCCCCGCCGCGCCGCCCGCGACCCCGAGACCGGCCTCCGGGCCCAGGAGCCCCGCCGCGGCGCCAGGTGAACGGACCCAAGTTCTCGCCGCCGGAGCGCACTCCCCAAGGTAACGGCCTCCCGCCCGCGGGGCAGGCTCGCCGCCGCGCTGCCTCAGTCTCCCCTCGGGCCGGCGCCCGGGGCCGTCCCCCCAGCGCTGCGCGTCGAGCAAACTTTCCGGCCGGTGCGGGCTCGGCGCGAGTGGGGCGAAGGAGCGCGCGAGGCGGGGCGCTGGTCCCCGGGCCCCAGAGTTCAGCCACAGTGACCCGGGAGCTTCCGTGCCAACTCCCGTGCGTCTCGTCCCGGGTCTGAGCGCAGCCATCGCCGGCGGAGCCGGGCTCCGCGGACTGGGAAGCGCGGGGTCCACTCTCGCGGTCACTTGCGGGCCGTGCGTGGTTTCACCCGCGGCCCTGCGTGCGCTCTGTCCGTGGGAAGGGTCTCCCCGCACGTGGCGCCCCCCCCCCACACTCCCAGCCCTGCGTGCGCGCTGTCAGTGGAAAGGGTCTCCCCGCACGTGGAGCCCCCCCTCAGCCCTGCGTGCGCGCTGTCAGTGGAAAGGGTCTCCCCGCACGTGGAGCCCCCTCTCAGCCCTGCGTGCGCGCTCTCAGTGGGGAGGGTCTCCCCGCACGTGGCGCCCCCCCCACTCCCAGCCCTGCGTGCGCGCTGTCAGTGGGGAGGGTCTCCCCGCACGTGGCGCCCCCCCCCCAGCCCTGCGTGCTAACTGTCAGAGGGGAGGGTCTCCCCGGCACGTGGTGGCGCCCCCACCCAGCCCTGCGTGCGCGCTGTCAGCGGGGAAGGGTCCCTGAAACATGGCAGGGGGAGGCACGAAGGGACGGGGTGGGGGGTCAGGTACACAGCAGGTGCCTAAGAGCAGCAGCTAGAGCCCTTCGGTCCCACCTCCTGGGCCACTTCGCCTAATGCGGGAGCCACGGGGCACCTGGAAAGTGGGGAGGAATGGGCAGAACCTGTGCGCGGCCAAACCTGCCCCCCCCCCCAGGGAGGTGCATTTGTGAAGGAAGAGGAGGGGAGATGAGAACGCACGACCCAGGCAGTGTTTCCAGCTCAGGTTCCTCCGCAGAGGAAGCCAGGGATGGCGGAGCAGGGACCCTGGGCCAACCTTGGCGGGGGTGGGTGGCGGTCAGTGTCACCGCACCCCATGCTAGGCCACTGGCCGTGGGGTTGTCTCCTGCTGGGAGGTAGGATCCAACCCAAACTCTCCCATCGGTCTCTTCCTTGCTTGCAGTCCTTCTAGAGTTTCATCCCAGGTCCCCGAATCCTGGTTGATGCGTAAATGCCAGTTCTGTTGGGGTGGCTGGCAGGAGGAATAGGAGATGCAAAGCTGAATTGGTTTAGGGCGGCGTTTCTGGTCCTGGGCGCTGCAGTGGGTGGGTGTCCCACCGGGTGAGGGATCCTGGGCCTTGGAAACCCACCCATCTCGTCTCCTGAGGAGGGAAAGTGGACCCAGAAATATGCGGTGACTTGATAACAGTCGCCCTGTGACTTGAGCGCAGGCCTGCCTTGAGAGCGCGGCAGTCCGGGCTGCAGTCCTTGCCTCCTTTCCTTGCTCTCCTGGCGGCCACTGAGAAGGACCGATCAGGCTGCCTGTGCCGGGTGCGGGTTCAGGAAGCGCCGGGAAGGCCCCTGTAAGAGTGCTGGCTGTGACCCTGAGCCAGGAGAGACTGCCCAGGAAGGGAAGGAAACTCAAAAGCTGGTTGGAACGGGCGTGGTGGAGTGAGATGGGGGCGAATGTTTCTGACCTGAAAGAAAACATTATGCCTCCAAATGTCTCTCAAGTTTAAAAAGTGTCGGATTATCAGAAGGAAGAAAGTATCTCTCAGAAACGTTGGGATTCCTCGGGTTACAATGAGCTGTGTTTAAATGAGATGCATTTATGTGCAGTTTCTGGAGGGACACTGATAGGTTCATTCATTCTCCCGAATCTACTGAGCGCCCCCTAGGTGCCAGGCCTTGCACAGAGCAGGTCCTGGACAAACAGTAGCTGTGATATGACCCAAGCAAAGCACATAGCATAGTGCCTGCCACTGCGCACGTACTCAATAATGGTTTGATATTTATTATTATTATTTAAAATCTTTTCTTTTCCCAGAATTTTCAATGAAAATCATACTTACATTGGGATTCTTTCCTATTTAAAAGCCCTCTGGTCAATACAGGAGTAAAGACTTGGGGGAGGGCCCTAGCCGGTTCGGCTCAGTGGATAGAGCGGCAGCCTGCTGACCGAAAGGGTCCCGGGTTCCATTCCGGTCAAGGGCACACACCTCAGTGGCAGGCTCCTCCCTAGCCCGGGGCCTTGGTTGGGGTGCGTGCAAGGAGACAACTAATCAATGTGTTTCTCTCACATTTTTATTCCTCTGTCTTTCCCGCTCTCTCCCACTCTGTCTAAAAATCAATGGGAAAATATCCTCAGGTGAAGATTTAAGAATCGGGGTGGGGGGTGATGGAAATATTAATACTTATTTGGCGGCAATCTCTGTGTGCTTGAGTGGTGAGACCCGTGCTCTCTGGTCTGAGCCACACCATATTTTGTCCCTGCTGACTATGCCTCACACATACACACACACACACACACACCATCCCAGGCAGCCCACACCCCTGCAATGCTGAATTGGGGTGCTCTCCATCCTTCCATGCCTAGAACAGCCTGCCCAACTGCCCAGTCAGAGAGGGGGCTCCAAGAGAGAACTCAGTCAGCCCCCTGGATGGGAGAGAAGAGCCCCAAAGTCAGCAGCCTGCCAGGCGAGTCAGGTTCCAGCCCTCAGCGTCCCAGCTGCGCCGCTTACCTGCTGCATGACTTCGCTGATGTTGCTCAGCTACCTCTGACTCAGTCCCTCTTCTCCCAAAAGGGGAGGAAAGCCGAGGATGGAAAGACACAGAGTGGGTGTCTTGTCAGGCACGCAGCAGGAACCACAACTCCTAATTCCTGTCTGCTAACAGCTCCTCTCCTAACGGTCACAACCGTAAACGCAGGATAGTACCAGTTTTGAAGATACTCTCAGTAAAAGACTGTGTGTGCTAACTGTTGGTGTGGATTTTTTAACGATGCCTGCTAGTAGCTGGTCCCTTCGAAGGCCCTTCTTGTGGAGCGCTGGTATGACCACAGCTGAGCCAGGCGGAGCCCACAGGCGCCTGATTGAGGGGGGGCGGTGTTTTAGACCATCTCTGCTCTCCCAGTAACTTCTTTTTTTTAAATATATTTTATTGATTTTTGTTTTTTTACAGAGAGGAAGGGAGAGAGATAGAGAGTGAGAAACATCGATGAGAGAGAAACACTGATCAGCTGCCTCCTGCACACCCCTCAATGGGGATGTGCCAGCAAACAAGGGACATGCGCTTGACCGGAATCGAACCTGGGACCCCTCAGTCTGCAGGCTGATGCTCTCTCCAAACCGGTTAGGGCTCCCCCAGTAACTTCTAACACCAGATTTGTCCCTTTGCAGGTTGTAAAACCAATTTAGTGGGGTTTTATGGCACAGGAAAGTATAATCTCATAGTGCTACCATATAGTGAGGATAAATATTGTTTCTGGAAACTCTTTTTTGTTTGTTTGTTTGTTTGTTTGTTTGTTAATCTTCACCTGAGGATGTTTTTCCATTGATCCTTCAGAGAGAGGGAAATACAGAGACATCGATGTGAGAGAAACACATTGATTGGTGGCCTCCGGCACACGCCCTGACCAGGGCCCTGGTCTGGGAGAAGCCTGCAACCCAGGTCCGTGCCCTTGACCGGTATCAAACCCGGGGACCCTCTGGTCCCCAGGCTGACGTTCTTTCCACTGAGCCACACTGGCTAGGGCTGGAAACTCTTATTTTTGTTATATATTTTACAGTCCTATGTGAACGTATGTGTGTTTATAATATATATGTACTATACATCAATATGTGCACACTTGATATTTGTATAATGTATTTCTCACTGTGGCCAAGAAAGTTTAAAAGACATTGATCTCAATGTCGCTAGAAATTGCTGCCTTGGGGCTCTAGGTGGCAGGCACAGGCCCAACACCTGGGCTGGACGCTCTCCTGTCTTGGGAGGGAGGGAAGTGGGGTGGGGGAAAACTGGAGATGGGGTGAAAGGGGAGCTGGAGGGAGAGGACCCAGAAGCAGGGAGGAAGCGTGGAGGACAGGCCTGCTTGGGAGTGGAGGGCACAGGCTAACGGGCTGCCCTGGGAGAGGGCTGTGGGGGGCACCCGCCTTGGAAACAGGAGTGTCACGGGCTGTCGGTGGCCATGTGCGGGTCCTGGTGGGAGTTGCACCGCCATCCTCCTTTCTGGAGGAAGCCCTTTTCCATGGCGAGAGGGAGCGAGCGAGTGCTGTCTCTGTGGCATCTCCCCTGGGAGTGGCTGCCCTCCGACCCCCAGACCTGGACCCCACAGGACCCCCCCATCCCTGCCAGGAGGTCTGGACCCCTGGGCCTGGTCGAGGAGGGGTGGAGATTGCAGGGAAGGGGCTGCTGGAGAGGTGGAGCGAGGGGAGGACCAGCGAGGGGGGGATGTGTAGGGAACGGTAAAACGCTTCCTTTCTTCAAAAGTTGAATCCAGGGCAAGAACGGAAACGGTGGAGTTTACTTTTAAAAACTCAGAGCCTCCTTGTAAGCAGCCGAGAAAGTGAGCGTGTGTGTGTGTGTGTGTGTGTGTGTGTGTGGAGGGCGGGCCTGCGGGCTAGCCTGGGCCTGTGAGTGGTGACTTTCTCCCTCTCAATGGCCTTACAGTGTATCCCAAAGAAGCTTTTTGTTAGGCTCATGAATAGGTGAATTTGGGGTGTGCGATGCTGGGCATCGCGATTTGGGTATTTGGTTACCTTTGAGGTTACATGTTTTTCCTTTTAAGACACACACACCCAAAAAAGAAGCCACCTCTCCTGCATAGGGTTGCTTTTCTGGGGAGTGCCTGTCTCTCGGTCACTGACTTGACTTTCTTTTTATTATTATTATTATTATTATTATTATTATTATTATTATTATTTCAGAGAGGAAGGGAGAGGGAGAGAGAGATAGAAACATCCATGAGGAGAGAGAATCATGGATCATCTGCCTCCTGCATGCCCCCTACTGGCGATGGAGCCCGCAACCCGGGCATGTACCCTTGGCTGGAATCGAACCCGAGACCCTTCAGTCCGCAGGCCAATGCTCTGTCCATTGAGCCAAACTGGCTAGGACCAAGTGACTTGACTTGAAGGGCAAGAGCAAAGAGAAACTTGGGACTGGGCAGGTCTGCCATGTCAGGCCTGGGAGGCAGCCCCTTCTCAGCCCCTACACTCTGGGCCTCTGAGGTACCACATGGCGGTTCCCAGGCCCCAGAGGTCCAGGCCGTCAGGAGCTGCGATGACTCTCATTGAAGAGACGGCAAAGGGGATTAAGGCCCAGAGAGGAGACGGTACATGACTCATGCCAGCCCAGAGCAGGCTGGGGAGGATCTGAATGAGAACCGAGGCTGTCAGGGCCTTGTCCTGAAGCATACCATGTCCATGGAAACCATCATTCATTCACTCATTCATTCATTCATTCATTCAACTTGCAGCAACACTTGCTATATGCCAGGCACTATACTAGGTGTGGATAGCACAGCAGTGAACAAAGCAATTCCTCTCCCTGCCCTTTAGCTATTCCAACTCTCATGGAAGAGACTGTAATCAGTTTGACCCTGACCCCTCATGTCTATAAAGCACGGATTCTCAACTGGGAACTGGGAAGCTCTTCTCCCCACATTGGGTCATGTGTAGAGATATTATTATTATCACCAGGCGAGAGGGGCCATACTACTGGCATCTTGTGGGTAGAAACCAGGGAGGCTGCTAAATATTTATAATGTATGGCACAGCACCTTCCCCCTCCACCCCTTCCAACTCTAGAGAATCAGTTGGCCCCAAATATCAATCATGCCACGTTGGGCCAGGTCACGCAGCAAAGAGTGGGCCACCCAACAAGAAAGATAAACGCTGCCCTGGCTGGGTTGGTTCAGTGGATAGAGCGTCACCCTCAGACTGAAGGGTCCCAGGCGTGATTCCGATCAAGGGCACAAGCCTGGGTTACAGGCTCGATCCCCAGTGTGGGGCATGCAGGAGGCAGCTGACCAATGATTCTCTCATCATTGATGTTTCTCTCTCTTTCCCTCTCTGAAATCAATAAAAATATTTTTTTAAAAAAGAAAGAAAAAGGCTGATGTGACCATGGGAAAGTAGAAAGAACTTGGACTCTGGCAGTTCAGATATAGACTGAAATCCCAGCTGTGAGCTCTTGGGCAAGTCATTTACCCTCTCTGAACCTCGGTCTCTTCATCTACAAAACGGGCCCGTGGTATGATTGAGAGGGTTCAGGTAAAGCAGAGGAAGGGCCCGGCAGGAAGTAAGCCTCCCATAACATAGCAGGTATTATTATTATTTTCAAAGCTTTTAAAGGTCTCGCAGTGGAAAATTACAGCATCAGCAGGTGTGGACATATGATCATGAGGCCAGAGAAGGTTGCTGTCTGGGGCATGGTTGCCATAGTAACCCATCTGTTTGGGAGGGCGCAGGTCAGCATCTCATACACACAGCTCCCAACAAGGGGTGAGAAGAGGGGGAAGGGTTTGCTCCAGGTGTGTGCACTGGGAGGAGCCCGGGGCTGGGAGCCGCGTGGCTGGCACGGACTGCTGTGTGACATGGGATCCTTGCCTCACTTCTCTGGGTTCGTGAGCTCTAAGACGGAGGTGCTAAGGTGAGCTCTTGCAGGTCAAGATCCAGTAGGAAATGACTGTCCAGGAAGGTGCCTTGTGGGGTTGGGGGGAGACATCCATAAAGACCAAGCGGGGACCTTTTATATCTAGTGTGCCCCATACCTAATCCAATATGTGGCACAGATACAATGAATGAATGAGTGAATGAATGAATGGATGAATGAATGGTTTCTCTGGTAACTTCATCTGTCATGAGTGAATGAATAACCAAATAAGTGGACAAATGAATGGACCATCACCCTATACATTACTTCTTGTTCTTGACAAGGAGAGTTCCCACAATACCCAGATGGGCACTTCTCCACCTTGCCCCTCCTCCACCACAAGCAAACCAGAAGAAGCCAGGACCTCTGTGTGTGCCCAGGCCAGGTTACAGCACCAGGCAGTCGCACCCGCTACAGGTCACTGCAGACACAGCCCCAAGGTGGCATCCCGGGGGAGTAAGAGGAACAGGTAGGAGATCAGAACCAAGAAAGGCCACGCTGCTGAAAAGAGGGCCAACTCAGGATCAGGAACCCAGAGACTTAATTCAGTGAAGGCACATCCTCAAACCCCTCCATTTTCCTGTCTGTAACATGGGCCCATTGCTCCATCACATGGAGTTGAAGTCACAATAAATTAAGGCCTAACTGAAAGCCACTAGCCAAAGAGGTGGATTTGGTAAAATTGATTCTAATTTCCTTAGAATCATAAAGCATTGGAGCAGAAAGGGTCACATTCAGACCAGTAAAAGGACGCACCAGGCCTGGCCGGTGTTGCTCAGTGGTTGAGGATTGCTCTATGAACCAGGAGGTCAGGGTTCAATTCCCGGTCAGGGCACATGCCTTGGTTGTGAGCTCGATCCCCAGTGTGGGGCGTGCAGGAGGCAGTCAGTAATTGATTCTCTTTCATCACTGGTGTTTCCCTCTCTCCCTCTCCCTTCCTCTCTGAAATTAATAAAAAATATTTTTAAAAACACACCAGATCACTGTGCCATCCCATCAGAACCACTGGGGCAGATTTTTTCCTGGGCCACCCACTGTCCGCCCTGGGCCACCTTCTAGCTCTGTTCCTTCCAGTTCCTTGCTGGCTTCAGGGCTGATTTGGGTAAGAAATCCCTTTATAAGGAAAACATCCAAAGCAAGGGGGAAGCCAGCGTCCCAGCTCCCTCAGAAAACTAGGGCTTCCACCCTAACCGGTTTGGCTCAGTGGATAGAACGTCGGCCTGCGGACTCAAAGGTCCCAGGTTCGATTCCGGTCAAAGGCATGTACCTTGGTTGCGGGGACATCCCAGAGGGGATGTGCAGGAGGTGGCTGATCAATGTCTCTCTCTCATTGATGTTTCTGACTCTTTCTCTCTCTTTCCTCTCCTCTCTGTAAAAAATCAATAAAATATATTTAAATTTTTTTAAAAACAGGGCTTCCTTGTCCCAGCCTCCACTCTGGGTCAGATGTAAGTGCCTTTTAAGCAGCAAAACCTAGACCTTGGTCTGACCTTCCAGCATCACTTCCTTCCCCAACCAGGTGCTCCCTTCCTCCACCATCCAATCCCGTCACTTTGACCTCATATCCGGGCGGCTCAGGGGAGCACCTGGATTTTAGGGGATGTTTGTTAGCTTTCCGAGACTGAAAAGGGGGCCTGGAGGCCGTCATCACGGGTACCCTTCCGTCCCTAGAACCAGAAGCATGAGAGGAGCTTTTGAAAAACAGGGGTGCCTGAACCCAAATGTGCCCCTCAGGGTGCTTGATTGGGGGCAGGGGATGGGACTTGGCATTGGAAACGCCCATGGTGTTTCAAATGCAGTTCCGTTTCTGAACCCCTCATTGAAAGCCCAAAGCTATTCCTCTGGGTGCGATTGGTTCTAAACCCTCCTTCTAGCCCTGCCTCTGGGAGTCACTCGCCACTTTTCTTTGCAAGCAGAACTCCAGCCACCACCACCAGTATGTCTTTTCAGGGAGTGAGAAGGTCAAGCTTCCCTATCCCCTCTCTCCGGCCTGAGGCAGGGCTCCTGCTTCCTGAATAGAGTTGTCCTTGATCCTGGATTCAAGTGCGTTTGTCCCAAGAGGCAGATGAATCCAGGCCAGGGTTCCCCAACCCAGTGGGTATGACAGAGATTCCTCAAAAAGACAGGCTCCATAGGCAGTACATGGCAAAAGGGTTTCATCCCCAAGGGTTAAACAGAATAAAAGGGGTCCCTTTTCTACAGGGCATCTCAGGCTGCTGGTGGATATCTATATCTTCATCAAGCATCTCACATTGAACTTGACCAGGAGACTCTCCTTCCCTAGAGCAAAGTGAAGCATTCTCTGGCCCTATAGAGATGCCATTCAAAGCAACCAGACTGGTCTGATCCTGCAGCAGGAAGGAGGCTCTGCACCAGGGCCCATGAGCCCTTCACCAAGTAGAGCTTAAAACCCCACATCTCAAGCACAGTCACTGCCCCAGCAAGCCCTCACCCTCCCATTGCAAGCTGGGCCCAGCCGCTCCTTTTCACCTCCGACCTGCCATCTTCCTTTTCGAGGTTAGCCTGCTGGATGCAGAGGGCCTAGAGCCTGATCCCATGTGTTCCATTGTTTCCTGGGTTTCTTCTTTTAAGTGTTTATTATTATATTTTATTGATTTCAGAGAGGAAGGGAGAGGGAGAGAGAGATAGAAACATCTATCTAATAAAAGAATAATATGCAAATTGATCATACCTCTACTCTACCCACAACCACACCCACCAGCCAATCAGGAGAGAGTATGCAAATTAACCCAACCAAGATGGCTGCGGCCATGGAGAGAGCAGGAGGCTTGGGTTTCCCTGGCAATGGAGGAAGCCAAGCTTTCTGCCTGCCCTGGCCTACCTTGGCCTCTGCTTAAGGCTACAAAGTTTCAATTATAGAAGGTAAATAAATCCCAACAGAAATGGCTGCAGCCAGGGAGCTGGAGAGAGCAGAAGGCTTGAGTTGCCCCCAGCAATGGAGGAAGCCAAGTTTCCGCAGCCCTGGCCTGCTTTGGCCTCTCCTTAAGGCTACAAAGTTTCAATTATAGAAGATAAATAAATCCCAACAAAAATGGCAATGGCCACGGAGCAAACAGGAGGCTTGGCTCTGCTCAAGGCTACAAAGTTTCAATTATAGAAGATAAATAAATCCCAGATACCAAGGCCTCTGCTTGGGTTGCCAGGGGGCGTGGCTGGCCTGCAAACCATCACAGGCCCCTTGCCCAGGCCACCCCATGCCCCAGGGTAATCTCCACCCTGATCTGGGATGCCTTTCAGGGCAAGCCAGCCAGCCCCCACCCATGTACCAGGCCTCTATCCTATCTAATTCTATCTAATAAAAGGATAATATGCAAATTGACCATCACTCCAACACATAAGATGGCTGCCCCCATGTGGTCAAAGATGACTGACCCCATGTGGACACAAGATGGCCAACAGGGGAGGGCAGTTGGGGGCAATCAAGCCTGCAGGGGAGGGTAATTAGGGGTGACCAGGCTGGCAGAGGAGGGAAGTTGGAGGCCACTGGGCCTACAGGGAAGGGAAGTTGTGGGGGATCCAGACCTGCAGGGGAGGGCAGTTAGGGGTGACCAGGCCTGCAAGGAGGGGCAGTTAGGGGTGACCAGGCTGGCAGGGGAAAAGTTAGGCATCAATCAGGCTGGCAGGGTAGTGGTTAGGGGATGATCAGGCTGGCAGGCAGAAGCAGTTAGGGGCAATCAGGAAGGCAGGCAGGCAAGCAGTTGGGAGCCAGCAGTCCTGGATTGTGAGAGGGATGTCTGACTGCCCATTTAGGCCTGATCCTACTGATAGGATCTCCAAGGCTGGCTACACACCACCATCACCACCACACAACCCTCCACACCCTGCAGAAGGCCTGGGGCCTGACCCCATGTTCTGGTCCCTGGAAGTCGCTATGAAGGGCACACCATGGGGTGACGGCTGCCCCCAGAGCTGGGCAAAGAGGTGTCCTGTCTACACTTGTCTCTGCGCCCCCTCCTCACCACTCCATCCAGGGGCATCACCCCACCCCCCATCCCCCGAGGTGCACACCACCAGCCTGGAGCTTCCTTCATCCCTCCCCTCGGCCATCCGTTCTCTTGGGGATTCCATCACTTGCTGAGCCCTCCCTGCAGCAGCTTCTGCTGTCACGGGCTGCGCTCCTGTTTTAGCAGAACAGGGCCCCGTGCCGTGGGGAACCTGGTCGCTTCGATGGTCTTCACACCCACTCCTGAGGGAGAGGATGCGAGGCAGCGCCTGGTGCGAGTGGGAGCCGCTCCATTAGCCAGGGAAGGTCCTAGCGCTGGCACAGAGCCTGGGCCCCCTCCACCCACCGGGCTTCCCACCCACTCTCCCCTCTGGTCCCTTCATCTGTCATGGATAAGATGGTAAATTTTGCCCGGCCAGCATGGCACAGTGGTTGAGTGTTGACCTGTGAACCAGGAGGTCACGGTGCGATTCCCGGTCAGGGCACGTGCCCGGGTTGTGGGCTCCATCCCCAGTGTGGGGTGTGCAGGAGGCAGCCGATCAATGGTTCTTCTCTCCCTCTCCCTTCCTCTCTAAAATCAATTTAAAATATTTTTTTAAAAAAAAAAAAGGTGGTAAATTTTGTTATGTCTATTTTACCAAAATTTTTTATTGATTCATTTGAGAGAGAAGCATTGTTTTGTTGTTCCACTCATTTGTGCACTCATTGGTTGATTCCTGTAACATAAAGGTGCCTCAGGGGTGCCTGGAGGGGGGCAGGGGGCCCCCACAGGGATCAGTAAGACCTGCATACACCAGGGGAGGTTCTAGCATCAGTTCGGTGGCTGGAAGATGGTGGCTAGTCCCGCTATCGTTACTCACTGCAAGTGCGAGCGATGGAGAAGGCCAGCCCTGTGGCATCCGCCATCAAGGACGGCCTCTGGGGACTGCAGAGGTAGGGCCCTGGACGCCTAGAATAAAGCCCATCCCCTTCATTGGCCACCGCCCTCAAGAGCTGGCCTCCCCTGTCTTCAGCACCCACAGCGCCCCCTCCCCTTCCCCACCACCCTCAGCCACTGGCTTTCCACCGCATCCCCACCTCAGGGTCTCTCCGGCCAGATGCTCTTCCCACGGGGCTCTGCGTGGCTGGCTGGCTCGCCCTGGTCCTTCAGGTCCGATGTCACCTCTGGGGAGGCAGCGGATCAACGATTCTCTGTCGTCATGATGTTCCTATCTCTCCCTCCTCCTTCCTCACTCTGAAATCAACAAAATACTTTTTTTTTATAAAGTTCAAACGTCACCTCCTGGGGGAGGCCTTTCTTGACCACACAGTTGTAAACGCCCCAGTGCCCGTGCCCAACAGCACTTGGTTTCATTTTCTTTGTAGCTTGTCACTCTCTTATTATTTATTGGTTGATTTGAGAGAGAGAGAGAGAGAAACATCAATTCTGTTGTTCCACTTGTTTATGCATCCATTGGTTGATTCTTGTGTGTGCCCGGACTGGCGTTGAGCCCGCCCCCTGGGCCTGGCGGGACAGCTCTCTAACCCGCTGAGGTAGCTGGCCAGCGCTTCCAAAGCTCATCTCGTTTCAGATCTTGCGTCCTTGGGATTTACACATCTTTGGACTTCCCTTTGCAAGTAGATGTAATCTTGAGATTTTGTTTTATTTTTTTCCCTGGGAATTTGATTGGAATGGGATTCATATTCAACTAGGGGGCACCTTTGCCCGGCCAGTGTGGCTCAGTGGTTGGGTGTCAACCTCTGAACCAGGAGGTCATGGTATGATCCCCAGCGTGGGACATGCAGGAGGCAGCCGTTGTATGATTCTCTCTCATCATGGATATTTCTATCTCCCTCATCCTTTCCCTTCCTCTCTGAAATCAATAAAAACTTTTTTTTTTTTAAATGGGCGCCTCTGGACAATAAATAAATAAGTACAACAGTAATTTCTGCAACGAGACCAAATGGTCACATACAGATGCCCCACACAGTACAGGACCGCAGCCCAGCCTCCCTTAATAGCCCCTGATGCTTCACCGGGTCATGGGGGAGCGGCTGCTTGGAGGAATAAATGTCTATTTTCAGGGTCTCCCACTCGGGGAACCTCAAGTTCTCCCCTTTAGTTCTGTCGAGTTCTGTCTCATCCGGCGTCTGGTTGTCTTCCGCTCTGACAGGGACACCAGTCAGACCGAGTGAAGGGCCCATCGTCCTGGCCTCATCCTCACTGGTTGCATCTGCAAGAGCCCTCTTCCCAGTGAGACCCCACTCAGAGGTGCGGGGGTGGGGCTTCAGCACATCTTTTGTGAGGGACACAGCTGAACTCACAACACCCCTTTGTTGACTTACACTGCGTTTCGGCCTCATGCTTCGTCGGTGAGATATGCAGCAAATTTCTCTATCCGGGTCACAAATTGAATAAATGATGTGTTCTCCCATACGTCAGTGTTTTATGCTCACCAGGGATAGAATAAGATGGTAAATATTGTTACGTCTCTTTTACCGCTATTCTTTTATTTGTTGATTTGAGGGAGAGATTTGTTGTTTCACTCAATTCCCAGTCCGGGCAAACACAACTCATGGATGCATTCATTGGTTGATTCTTTTTTTTTTTTTTAATAATTTTTATTGATTTCAGAAGGGAAGGGAGAGGGAGAAAGAGATAAAAACATCAATGATGAGAGAGAATCATCCTTGATTGGTTGACTCCTGCACACCCCCCTTACTGGGGATTGAGCCTGCAACCCGGGCATGTGCCCTGATCGGGAATCGAACAGTGAACTCCTGGTTCATAGGTCGGTGCTCAACCCCTGAGCCACACCGGCCGGGCTTAGACCTCATTCTTTTGACCCTAGTTAGCACGTCCTGATCCCAGATCTGGGAGCGACGTCATAGAGAACCTCCACCAGCAGCCTCTGGGCCAGGCTCCTCTTTGAGAGGCCTCGGGAGCTCGATCCGGCGTCCAGAGGTGACTTCTCGGCCCTCATTTCATACGTGGGGGCCTGGGCCATGCTGGGTGGTCTGTGTCACAGTGTGATGTGAGGTGTGGGCTGGGGTCATTCGGCGGGACCCTGGCCTCCGGAGGCTCTGGGACTGTCAGGCATGTCTGTGTGAGCCTTCCCCCCGCCCCCTACCCCCACCCCCACCCCCCAAAACCCTGGCCTGCAGGGCTCTGAGAGCTTCCCGAGGGCAGTCCTCTGTGGGTGCTATGACACCAGTAAGCGCCGCCCACGGGCTTCCCTGGGTAAGTGGAACTGGGGGCTCCCGCCCTGGGACCCCCCGGCCTGCCCTGCGCGCCCCTTTCCTGGGCAGAGGTGGAGCTGCGTCCCTTTGCTGCCCTGAGCCACAGGGGTGAGGGGAGCGGAGTTGCTGAGTTCTGGGGCCGAGGTGACCTGGCAACCCCCCCCCCCGGCTCTCCAGCTCAGCTTGTCCTGCCCGGGTCGGCTTGGTGCCAGCTCAGTGGGCAGTGGGCACGACCTCTTCCCCCCGGGGCCATCCTGCAGGGGCGCTGCCTCCCCCATGGACGCCCCCTTCCGGCCTGCCTGGGACAGGGATGACTGCCTCTCACCGGGGGAGCCCCCAGCACTCCTTGCTCTCCTGCTTCCCCCCTCCCTCCATCCAGCTCCCCACGTGGGAAACGCTGCTGTCACTGTGGGAAGGACCAAGGATGGGCCGTGTGATCCACCCTGGGGGTCGCGGGGCGAGACAGGCGCCGAGATGGGTGACTAAATCCTACACCCCAAGAGGGAGGGCCTCTGTCCGTGACAGGGTTCCCGAAGGCGAGAGGGTGCAGGGCCACTCCTGTTGGGGCACCTGGGAGAGCTTGGAAGAGGAGGTGGCATTTGGGCTGAGCCTTGGTGCAGACAGGGACACGCTGGGCATTCTGGGAGCAAGGGGTCGCAGGAGCAGAGGCAGGGAGAAAGGAGCAGATCCCACCACGATTAGGCGAAGGAGCCTGGCTTTGTTTCCGAGGCAACGGGGACTCTCCCGGCTTCAGGGAATGGTGTGAGGTGTGTGTCAGGAGGAACTGCGTCTCCACTGTCGCTGCCGCCTCCTCCAGGAAGCCCCCCTGGTGCCCCATCCCTAACACGTGCACCCCCCTCATCACGGCAGGAGCACCCCGAAAGGAGACGGCACCCACTGGTGTGCATTGGCCTGTTCACCACTGGTCTCCCTTGTCCATGAGCACCTAGCACACTGCTTCCTCTAAAACTGCCCTGTAGTGCCTGGTGGGCATGGTTGGTGGTTAAGTGTTGACCTTTGAACCAGGAGTCTCGATCTCCAGTAGGGGACTTGCAGGAGGCACCCGATCGATGATTCTCCCTCACCATTGATGCTTCTCTCTCTTTCTCTCCCTTCCTCCCTCCCTCCCTCCCTCCCTCCCCCCTCCCTCTCTTTTCCTCTCTGAAATCAATAATTTTTTAAAAAAAGAAATAGGTTTAATTCCAAATAACCCATTTTCTTCCTTTCTGTTGACTGGCCCTACACTCAACTCCAAGAGCCTGACCACCTGCCCCAAAGTGAGAGTCGGGGCCAGGCACCCCTGGTGTCCTCAGTTGTACCCCGGCACCTGGTCCTCCTTTTACCCAGGAGCTCAGCTGTGACCCGAGCACCGATGGCCCTTTCTGGCACACGGTGGTTTCCACCAGGAGGACTCTCAGCTCCCAGAAACCTGTGCCAGAGCTGGTTTGTTTTGTTTTGTTATTTATGTTAGAGAGAGTGGGAGCGAGGGGGAGAGACACATCGATACATAGATTGGTTGCCTCCTCTCCCCAT
>PVJN01029967.1:0-25992 GCA_004026805.1 Lasiurus borealis | reverse complement strand
AAAACTGTGGTACATCTACACAATGGAATTCTATACTGCCATTAAAAAGAAGGAATTCTCACCATTTGCAGCAACCTGGATGGAACTGGAGAGCCTTATGCTTAGTGAAATAAGCCAGTCAATGAGGGAGAAACATCACATGATCTCACTCATTGGTGGACAATAAAGAACATTATAAACTGATGTACAAAAGGATAGACACAGAGGCAGTAAAGCCTCAAACAGACTGAAATTATAGCAGGAAGATTAAAGTTAGGTGGGGTAGATGGGAGATCAATCAAAGGACTTGTATGCATGCATATAAGCATAACCAATGAACACAGACACTGGGGGGGTTGGGGTATGCCTGGGAGGGAAGGGGGGCATGGGGAAACATGTATAAAAAATTAATAAAAAAAATAATAAAATAAAAATAAAATTAAAAAAAATAAAAAAAATAAAAATCAAGTGAATTAAAAATCTGATGTACAAAATAAACTGGTGAATATAATAGAATCAGGGACATAGAAAAGTAGTAGACTGACAATTCTCAGAGGGAGATTGAAGAGGGGGGTGCAGGGAGAGACTGAATAAAAATCATACACCTATGGATAAGGACAATCGGAGGGAGGTAAGGATAGAGGGAGTGGTGGAAGCAGGATGGAAGAGAGATATGGGGGGGAAACAGAGGAACAATTGTAATAATCTGAACAATAAAGATTTATTAAATAAAAAAATACACTAGAGGAATCCACAGGCAGCAAAATGTCAGACATATGCCAAAGCTATTTCTTCACTGATACTGCTCCTAGGGCAATGGAAACTAAAGAGAAAATAAACAAATGGGACTACATCAAAATAAGAAGCTTTTGCACAGCAAAACCATCAACAAAAAAAACAAGAAACCCCACTATATGAGAGAACATATTTGCAAATGTTATCCCTGATAAAGGTTTAATCTCCAACATCTACAGACAACTTATACAACTTAATAAAACAAAGATAAATGATCCAATAAACAAATGAGCAACTGACCTAAATAGAATCTTTCAAAAGAAGACAGAAGGAAGCACAAGAAACACATGAAAACATGCTCAAAGTCACTAATTAATCTGAGAGATGCAAATCAAAACGCCAATGTGATACCATCCCACACCTGTCAGAATGGCTGTCATCAACAAATCAACAAACGACAAGTATTGGCAAGGATCTGAAGAAAAAAGAACCCTCGTGCACTGCTGGTGGGAATGCAGACTGGTGCAGCCACTGTGGAAAACAGTATCGAGTTTTCTCAAAAAACTAAAAATGGAACTCCCATTTGACCCAGTAATCCTATTTCTAGGAATATATCCCAAGAAACTAGAAACACCATTCAGAAAGAATATATGCATTCCTATGTTCATAGCAGCACAATTCACCATAGCTAAGATTTGGAAACAGCCTAAGTGCCCATAAGCAGATGAGTGAATTAAAAAACAATGGTACATCTACACGATAGAATACTATGCTGTGGTAAAAAAGAAAGAGTTCTTACCATTTGCAACAACATGGATGGACCTGGAGAGCATTATACTAAATGAAATAAGCCAGGCAGAGAAAGATAAATATCATATGATCTCACTCATTTATGGTATATAATAGACAACATAAATTGATGAATAAAAACAGATCCAGAGACAGAGAAACATCAATCAGAACGTCAAACCTCAGGGAAGGTAGGGGAGGGAGTGATCAACTGAAGGACTTATATGCATGTACTTAAGCCTAATCTATGGACCAGACAACAGGGGGTGAGGGCATGAATGGGGGAGTTAGGAGTAATGGGGGAATAAGGACACATATGTAATACCTTAAATCAATAAAGAAATCTTTTAAAAAATAAATGTAGGAATACAACACTAGGACAAATGAAAGAAGAAAGATAAGTATGAAGAGAGCATAAAATGGAGTTGAAATCATCTCTTCAATAAATGATGCTGGGAAATTTGATCAGATACATGCAAAAAAATGAAACTAGACCACCAACTAACATCATATACAAAATAAACTCAAAATGGATAAAGGACTTAAACATTAGACGGGAAAACATAAAAATCTTAGAAGAATCCATAGGCAGCAAGATATCAGACATATGTGTAGCAATATCTTTATCAATACAGCTCCTAGGACAATGGATATTAAAGAATTTAAATTAAAAAAAAATAAAGTATTCCAGTACAGAATGTTTGGAAGAAGAGGAAGGAAAATTGATGAAAGGAAAGGAAAGGGAAGAGAAACCCAAAAGAAAGAGAATATTCCAAACTATTCCTTTAGTGGCCCTAAGTAAAAGTTATCAATGGTATACTCACAGAAATTATCATAATTTGCTATTTCTTTCACCTATTAAACAAACATATATTGTGATTCTGGTGTTGGATACTGTACTAGAAATTAAATGTTCAACAATGAACCCTATATCAAAATAACTCTCTTTATTGAACTTAAGATATGCATACCTACTAGATGTATATTTTTCTCATGCTATTGTTTTTACAATTCTCAACATATCCTTCTGTATTTTAATTAAAATCCAGAATAAAATACCCATTCCAGGCTCTAGTTTTGTTGGTCTCACCTGATCATACTCAAGACTTAGGGGAAAGAGGCTGCCAAGGGCGGAAAAGTCAAATAAGCAGTGCTCCACAGAATCATGTTTTGCTGAGATTTATTTTTTCTGATTAAACTACATATTAAAGTTGCTGGTTCATTCTATTGCTGCTTTTGATGCTAAAAGGAACATCTGGAAATGAGGAATTGAAAGTTTTTAGCTCCACAGGAGCTCAATGTCATAACCCCAGATATTACACAAGTAATTCTAATCAATTTGCCAGGGCTCTCACTAATAGAATCTGTTAGATCATGACTGGTGTGTCAAGGGACCCTTGTACTAAGAAATATTTTAACAGTTACAGACTTTGGGGATTCTGTTTTCCTCTGTAGCCCAATAAGCCACTGAAATACACTGAAGCAAGATTTCAATACAGACTAAGTTCATATTTTACATGTAGAATTGGAATCAGACAGAGAAGACTTGAAATAAGCAAGTTTGCAGGCAAGTTACTTTGTGCCTCTCTCTCCACACAGACTCTAAAATTGATCACACTGGGGCCTGAGACAAATCATTTTCCAGGATGAATACCCTGCACTAATTGCTCTACTCTACCCATTTATTCCCGTTTTTTTTTTTTCCCTTCTCCTTACCATTGCCTCTCAGCAGAGGAAATGTATTTCCTTTTTTTCTCTTATAAAATTGAACAAAAATACTCAGAAGAAAGGGGTTGTGTGAAATAAGGACTAGGAGGACAAAGGGCACATATAAGAAAAGAATCCCTTAAACACTACTTCGCACGCTTGTGCAAACTGAATCCGTGAGACCAGAAAAGAAGCATCCCAATTATTTAATAGATTAATAAGATCATTCATTCATCCATTTACCTCTTCCTCTCCCTCATGTAAGCCATCCTAACAAAAAAGTGAATTCCTCTCTCCTCTTTTCATTTTGATTGTGTGTGGCCTCGGATGCACATTTTGTTATTCTAGAGTCCTTGTGGACAAAGATTTATGAGATGTGAGGGGCATGTTAATAAACCATTTATAGCTTATACAACAGTGTTTTAAAAAACCTAGGGTCAGCACAGCAATCTATTTGACCTAAAGCCAAATTTTTAAGCTAAGGAAAAAGAGAAATGGTGTTTTGGAACTTTATTTACCACATACTGATAATTCAAAGACAAACAATAAGAGCAGAGAATAAATGCACTTATTATTATTGACTCCTCTATGCAGGAAAAAATAAAAGATTTTGAATGTGCAAAATTAAAATTTTTAAACTATATTGCTTCAAAATTTCATTTGATAATATTTCTGTATTCTGGCCTCAATTTAAAACAATTTCAGGAGCCAAAATTTTCCTTTTCTAAAACAGTATAATCAATCTGTAAGATGGGGTAGCTGATGATAATTATAGAACCAATATTCATAGTGAGGCTAAAAGTACTTAGAATGGTGCCTGATTCTTAGGCTTTGTTAAATAGCTTGTCAAAGTAAATATTAGGTTTGTTATAACAAATTAATCTTTAAACTTAGATTGTAATCTATGTGTTACCTCCATTTGTCATTGAAGTATAATCAGTCGTCTTCATTCCTTACTTTTTCATTTCTTAGACACTTGATATTAGAGCCCTTTGGATTACTTCTAATACATTCTTCGACTGTATACAACATCAAATAAAACTCAAAATTTATTTCCTAGATATGCATTTTGTTTCTTTTTTCCCCCTTAACAGTACTTAATGGAGAGCTTAAATTTGAATGGATTATTGGAAAAGTTGACTTTTTCTTTCTTTCTTTTTTTTTTTATTGGTTTCAGAGAGGAAGGGGGAGGGAGAGACAGAAATATCAATGATAAGAGAGAATCAAAGGCCGTAACCCTCCTTCTCCCCACCACCCCTACCTCTCTCCCATTCTATCCTCTGCACTGTGAATCAAACCCTACCTCCTGGTCCATGGGCAGATACCCAACAACTGAGCCACAACAATGATTCTTAAAAACACACTCTTCTGTTCTAAATGACATAGGGAAAACTATATAGTTTAGATTTATTTTCCTATTTTTTTTTCATTTGCAGGCTATTCTTTCAAGCATGAACACAACTAACGTAAAAAGGGGAAAAAAGAGTTTCAGTTACTGAACCCTATAAGGCAGTACAAAAAGACACAGCTAAACACGCCATTTTCCATCAAAATAGCCTACCTTAAATGCATTGCATTGTGATACTTCCAATTTTGGATGGTATTTTAATGGTAAAAAATAGAAACTAAGGCCAGTTTGAGCAGCACTATAGCCATTTTGCTTTAACCAAAATCAATACTGGCTCTGTAATGCATTGTGTCATGAACTTCAGAATTTCCTCAGCAGTAAATTCTTTTGAATCCTGATTTCCAGCAGGAAGATTCACATCACCGGTTGTAATTCCTAATTAGTATAATGTGGACCAAAACATGCCAATGGCCAAAATCTCATACATACTCAGACTAAAGTCAGGACAGTAAGTAAGCATAGAGCAGGCACTCAAGGGTGGAAACTGTGAATTTATTAATATGAAAAAAATGAAAGACTCTTGGAAACAAGGTTTTTAAAATTTTCAACCCAATATGAGATTAGAGAGAGAGTACCAAGCCTCAAAAGAGTAACTAATCAATTTAGCCATAGTTGTCACCAATAACCTTTGTAAGGTGGAGACCAGGTCTCCAAGGTTTGCCACCAAGATTGACTTTTTAGTAAGTCATGGTTTTGTTCATTCTCTGCTATTGTTTGAGCTGTGATCAATGAAGGGATGTCCATCTAAAGCCTTACACTTAATACAAATGCTTCATAAAACTCATCATATTAAAGACACATTGATTAATATAATTCTAACTTAAAAGAATAATTTCATGGCAAAAGCCTTCATTTCAAAACTTGAAAGATATTTTAGAAGCAGAGGAATATGTTTGTGAAAAAAATTACTAAGTAAAATCCCCAAAAGAAAAGTTTGAGACCGTATCAGAACTCTTTAATTGAGCATACACTGTTTAATTAGAATTATGTTATTTCAATAATGTTCAACATATAAAATAAACCAGAATCTCTGTACCATGGAACCTGGTACTAAAAGAAAAAACAACAAATCTTAAAAGAATCAATTGAGATAGTTTAAAAAAAAAAGCCAAATTAAAGGCAGCAACAGATTTAAAATATCCCATACATGACATTGCTTTCATGTTGACAAGAAAACAAACCAAATATGATCTAAATGTGAAATGTCTTCAAGTATGTTGACCTACATAAAGCTTGACGGCCCTTCATAGAAACACTAGGTTGGAAATTTTCTGAGAAACACTTGACCAAAGCCTCACTGATTATCTTTAAGTTGCATAATCAAGTACGTAAGGTTTTTTTTTTAATCATCTGACCTTTCTTTTGGAAATAGATAAAACTAACTGTTTTGAGCTCCTTTTTGTCTTTTACACACCCACATACACACACAAACACCCCATGAATTATTAACAATGAAGATATTAGAAAACAACTGGAAATAATCAGCTTTTCTAAATAAAAAAACTAGGTTTTGATCCCAGTTATTAAAATATAAATAGCTTGTGTGATTTCTTCTAATTCATAAGTAACACACTGCTTATACATTTTTTAAAAAGAAAATAGAAACAAAAATGCAAAGAAAAAAAAGCAAAAGTCATCTATTATCCCATTACCTGAAAAGTAAATACTAATGTTTCAGTGTGTGTGTAATTCTTCATTCCATATATATTTTAAGTTTTTATAATATTGGAATCTCATCGAATATAGCTTTACAAGTTCAATAACATATTGTAAATATTCACATCATTAAATATTCTTCTACCTATTTTAGTAACTAAATTGTATTTAATTAATCTCACTTTCAGATTATATAAATAATGCTTTGATTATCCAAGCAGATTCATCAAAAACTCTTTTCCTGGGAAACATTCCTACGAAGGAATTGTTATGTTAAATTATATGTATTTTTAATGTTTTGGTATATATTGACCAAATTGCCTTCTGATAGGCTCTTTTTTATTTTATAATGTTCCATGTTTTCACTTAATTGACCAAGCTGCTAAGTAGATTAGTAAAAATCATAGTTACCTAGATTTTCCCTATGGCTCAATAAAAGGTTTTCATGATGCTGACTTTCCGTACAACCAAAAAAAATATCAGTTAGAACTTATGTGTCATTGCCCCACCATCCCAACCTATGGCTCAAATCACACCTTCCTGACAGGATTATGGAAACATCATCACTTTGTGATTGAGTGGCATTCAAAAAAGGGGGGGGGGAAATGCCACATTTTCTTAAAATATTTCAGAAATGAGGTCAAGAAATTCTATACTAAGTCACAATACCCAATTTTGAGTAATTCCTAAATGGAAGTGTTTAGTACTGTTTTTCAAAAAGATTCCTCTTGGTGAGTCGACATAGTAACCAGTTAAGGACAAAGTTAAATTCAGCAATTGGCTTCCCTATGTTTGGATTCTTTTTCTACTATTTCCTAGTCCTGTGGCTCTGAGCAAATTATATAACCCTTTCTGTGCTCCAATTGCTTCACATGTGAAATTTGATTGTAATAAGAGTGAAACTCCTCCTGAAGTTGCTCTAAGGAAACATTAAATATGAGAAATCTGTGTAAAATGCTTAACACCATGCCTAGCACAGAATAAGCATTTGATATCTCTTGGTAGTTATTATTAAGCAAAAATGGCCTTTGGCTCTTTGAAAACTTGTTGCCCTTCATTATTCATCAGCCTCATAAAAGAATGTACATTCTTTGTAGCCTTTGGGTAAATAAGGTTTTTTTGTCTGTGATGCTAAAAGAAATCCATGACCCTTAGAAGCCAATAAAGGTGCAGTTGATTAACAGTCTGATACAATCCTCCTGGGCCTGTAAGTTTGCAATGAAACAACACTGACATCTACTGATTAGAAAGGTGAATTACATATTTGGGCACACAGCAAATGTAAAAACGTGATCTTGGCATAAGGAGTTTTCCTATTATTTTAGTGGAAATAACTTAACCTCTAGGTAGATTGTTCATATCCTCTTTATGTTAGCTATATCCCATGCTTTGTTTGCATACAAAGTCTTAAATAAGTGAAACCAACATTACCCATCACATCAACCATTGCTCTTTTGTTTTAATCAATTTGTGTATCTTAAAATCCTGGAAAAGAAACATATATTTAAGAGAAATACTAATATATGTTCATTATTCTTTTAAAGCATATATAAAAGTTCATCAATGTAATACAATTAATCCAAACATAATATAGCAGTCACAAAACACATTTATGACCTTTAAATAGTATATAGTAATTTATGAATTCTATTTTACACAATTTTATAATGAAGATTAGAGGATCAACCCATTGTTTTAAATAGAACATAACCAATCAAGTATTTTTACTTTTCATTTATATTTTTCTATAACAAAGGGGAATTAAAAATTAATATTTTAGAAAAGGGTTTAACATATCAATCATTAACAAATCTCTAAGATAGCCGAAACCGGTTTGGCTCAGGGAATGGAGCATCTGCCTGGGAACTGAAAGGTTCCAAGTTTGATTCCAGTCAAGGACATGTACATTGGTTGCGGGCACATCCCCAGTATGGGGCGTGCAGGAGGCAGCTGATGGATGTCTCTCTCTCATCGATATTTCTGGCTTTCTATCCCTTTCCCTTCCTCTCTGTGAAAAATCAATAAAAAATATATTTTTTAAAAAAATCTCTAAGATAATAAACTCTTGCAAGGAAGCCTAAAGATTTAATTCAGTAGCAGGACCTCAGAAATGCTCACTAGAAATGCTAATAGGAGCAACAACTAGATTATAAGAACAAAACTAAGAATGATCCCCTGAGTCAGCAAAACCATTTGGTTCATTATCACCATTGTTAATAGCATCTATTGCCTATAGAGCATTTATTATTTCTCACACTCTGCTAGAAATTCATAATTGTTCATTTACTAGTATTCAACAAACGGACTCATATACATTGCTGCCAGACCATGTGATAACAATGATGACTCACCTCAGACACAATCCCTATCCTCAATGAGGCCATGAGCTACTGGAGAAGACAATAATAATCACCAAACTGAATATCCTAAATAAAAAAATCCTAATATGCACATTAACCAAACAGAGGAACAATGGGTGGAATGACCGCTCACTATGGGCACACTGACCACCAGGGGGGCAGACACTCAATGCAGGAGTTTCCCCCTGGTGGTCAGTATATTCCAACTGGGGAGCCGGGCTCACAGCTGGTGAGCGCTGAGGTGGTGGCAGGAACCTCTCCCGCCTCCATTGCAGGCAGGCAGTAAGGAGCAGGGGTCCCAGACTGCAAGAGTTCCGGACAGTGAAAGGGGTGTCTGCCTGCCAGCCTGTCAGACATCCTTGAGGAGTCCCAGACTGCAAGAGGGCACAGGCTGGGCTCAAGGACACCCCCCCCTCCTGCCCGCCTCCAGTGCACAGGTTCTGTGCACTGGGCCTCTAGTAAATGTATTATAACTGTCTTATGGGCTGAATTGTGACCCCCCAAAAATCTACATATTGAAGCTATATCCCCAGAACTCAGAATGTGGAGGTGATTAAGTTAAAGTGGGGCCTAATTCACATGTTATAGACCAGGAACCCATGGATTATAAATATTAAATAATTAGACTTAAATAATACAGATAAAAAGTGATTGAAGTCAAAAAGATAAATGTTACATGATCTCACCCATTCGTGGAATATAATGAACAACATAAACTGATGAACAAAAATAGATCCAGAGACATTGAACAGACTTTCAAACCTCAGAGGGAAAGCAGGAAAGGGTGGGAGGAGGAGGTAAAAAGTCAACCAAAGAACTTGTAGGTATGATATAAGCATAACCAATGGACACAGACAATAGGGGCATGTGCTGGAAGGTGGGGAGTGGCTGAAGAGAGGTCAACAAGGGAAAAAAGATGCATGTAATACTTTAAACAATAAAGAATTTAATTTTTAAGTAAATGAATCAGGTCTAAACCCAGGTCTATCTGATTCCACTTTGCCATGCTGCCTTTCAATAAATATCTATTGTGCACCAACTACATGCAAGACCAAATAACATAATTCAAATATAACTAGGGTTGGAGATATTTTCAGTATGTAATATGATAATGACCCTCCATAGAAACGAAAATTGTTCTCTAGTAGGTACCAGGGAAATCCTTTCTTGCTTTAGAATCACCAATTCTGTATAGTTAAAACATGAAAACTTAGAACTGCCTAGGATTCTGAGCAGGAGTTGCAGGAAGAGATAAAGAAATGGAGTATAAAAGCAGGAAAGAGGGAAAAAAGACGTAGTCTGAACCTCAGTTATGGTTATACCATTCTTTGAGATCATGGAGAAAGCAATGGGATTACTATTTTGTATAATATCATAATACTGCTACAGTTCTGATGATATCTTCTCGTTTCATTTTTATCCTATATATCGTCTTTATAAAGATTTTTAATAGGCTAACATGGAAGTGATTAAAATATATTTTCAATGGAACACACTATCTTTATTAGGGATATAATCCCTAACTACTGTTTGAATTCTACTAAAAAATAAAACCTCAAGAATCCCATTCACCTACCTGTTTTGTTTTTTTTCATTCTTCTCCAGAGAGTACAAAAAAAAAAAAAAAACTGAAAAAAAATTCCATTACAGTGACTGTCAACCTCAATTACACATTTAAAACCCCTGAAAAGCTTTAAAAATACTGCTTTCAGGAGAGAACCAAGATGGTGGCATAGGTAAATGCCTGTACTTGCTGCTTTCCAAAACCACATCAAAACTACAACTAAAATACAGAATAACCATCATACAGAACTACCAGAAAGCTGACTGGGTAGTAGTAGTACTATGAGAGAACTAAAGAAGAAAACACACTGAGACTAATAGGAGGTGCAGAGGCATGGAACAGACTGGCTCGGCACTCAGGTGTGCCACTTTTTTAATCAAGAGGGATATCACCTTTGTGGAGGCTGCCTGGAGGAGCAAGGAGTCCCAACCCAGCATCAGACCCCCAACCCAGGGTCCCAGAGCTGGGGAAAGAAGTCCATAGGGGCAGTAACAACAAGGACTATAAAAAACAGTGGGAATTGGGCCTGAGTGACACACAGACTGCTGGAGACCCAGCTGCTCCTCTTAAAAGGCTGGTACCACAGAGGACTCAAAAAATAGGGGAGAAACTGTACTATCTGACATTGGGGCAGGAACTTGGGGGCTGCTGTCTTCCAGAGAGGTGCTCATGGTGGTCATTATTCCCATGCTGGACGACCCCAATGCAGGACTGACAGGCAGCCACTTCTGTTTGCTCCACCCTGGTGATTCCCTGAGACCTGCCCCACCCAAACTGTGTGCAGTGACTTTTGCATGTAAATGTTTGTCCATTCTCAGGATAAAACTCTGTCAAACAAGCTGCAGTTTAGTCAGGGGGCCCCAACCCTATCAATAAAAGCACCAGCCTGCCTCGCTTCACAGCTGGGCCTCATCTGAGTACTTCCAATCCTAATACAAAGAAGAAGATCTCTGTATCTCCTACTGATGGACACAGGCAATGGCTGACTTTGCATCTTCCTGGGGACCCAAGAGCTAGTGTACCCAGTGGTCAGTATGAGACCATACCAGATTATAACTCTTCACATCCATAAGTGACACACTCAAGGGGAAGACTCAGTGAGCACCAATGTCCCACTGAAGCAAGTCCTGCTTCCATAAGGTGTATCCTGCACATCAGCTCTCCCATTGTAGTTGAAGATGGTCCCAATAGCCAATTGGCCTGGAGATTAATTCCTCCCAGTGACACCAACAGCAATCAAGGCTCAACTACAACAAAACTGTGCACACAGCCTACAAAGTGGTACAACAAGAATGTCTATCGCAGATTATTAGGGAGGCCTTGAGCTACTACACAAGGCCACTCTATCAATTCAAGGAGATATAGAGGATTCTTGCCTTCTGGTAGTCTGTTGTTAGGTCTCTGTATAATGTTTTTTATTTCATTTGGTGTATGTTTAATTTCTATTTAATCCTTTATTATCTCTAGTTGGTCCTTTTTCATCTCCTCTTGGCTCTCGCTAACTTTATCCAACTTTTCTAGGATATTCTTGAAAAACCTTATAAGCATGGTTTTGAACTCTATATCCAGTCGTCTGTTTTCCTCCATTTCTTTTGTTTGTTATCTCTTCCCTTGGCTTGGCATTTTCACTATGCTGGGAGAACTTCTGTGTTGGGTTCAGCCTTATGATACCAGACTTGAAAAACCACAAAAGCCTCTCTCTTGAGCTTGGGGTGGATGGAGTCTCAGGGCTTAAAGGACTGCCTTCCCTTCCAGTCGGGCCTGCCATCGACAGCCCCTGAGTCTCACATAACTGGGTAATCACTGGAGCGGTCCCTGTGCACACACACTCTCTCTCACAGTGCCTCTAGACTGCTGCCTCTTCGGCTCCCCCGTGCTCCGGGACCACACGAGTCTGGGTCCCCAGGGTTTCGCCTGAAACCGGAGTTTAGTGGAGTTAGAAGTGGCACAGTTGAGAGCATCTGTCTCCTGCCCACTCGTGAAAGCCAGCGGCACAATCAGCACTCTGTCCTCTGCACCACCAGCTTCTGATCTTTTGTGACTCCCCTAAATTTCCGTGCACTTCTTCCCCTTCACAATCCAAACCTCCCCCGTACTTCCTCCCCCCGAGTGAGTTTCAGCTGGATCAGGGGTTTAGTGTCGTAGGATAAGGAGTTCAGTGCCGTTGAGAATCTCCCTTTCCCTCCCACCAGAGAAAGCCAGCCAGGTTCGCCGTCACTCGCTCTCTCCACGCGCGCATCTCTGTACCTCAGCTTTTTGCAGCTCCTATGGATCTCTGTGAGCCCCTCTCTTTCCTTCTAGTTGTAGAATTTTCACTTAGCCAGTTTTCCTGTGGTTCTGGATGATGTCCATTCTGACTTTTAGTTGTAGTTTTTGAAATTGTGCGAGGCAGCAGTGTAGGTGTTTACCTATGCTGCCATCTTGGATTCGAAAACCTCCTTTCATGTCCTTTTTAAAATTGCTGCTAAACATTCAAAGAATTATTTTGTAAGTTCATTTGGAATAGTTGTATAATATGCTGTTGTGAAATATCAGAAATTAAATGATATTGTAGAATAATATCATCTAAGGATATTCTTTGCTCTAGGCCATGGCAATTCAATTTCAAATTGAATGTGAATTTTTTTTTGTAACTTTATATAAACCTTTTCAGGGAGGCAAAAACACAGATTACTTACCTTAGCTCAAGAGGCCAAATATATTGACTTTCAATTACAATCCTTATGACATTTAAAAAAAACTTCTCTTTATTTCCTTCCATAATGATTTTCATATTACAGTTTCATTTAAAAATCTTTGTGTCATGAACCAGCTCTTTGTTTTGTTGGTTTTTTGTATTGTTTTTTTTTTTTTTGGTCTCTATTTCATTCATTTCTGCTCTGATCTTTATTATTTCCTTCCTTCTGCTCACAGTGGGCCTTTCTTATTCCTCTCTTTCTAGTTCCTTCAGTTGTTGAGTTAGGTGATTCATTACCATTTTTCCTGTTTTTTGAAGTAGGCCTGGAGAGCTATAAACTTCCCTCTCATTGCTGCTTTCATTGTGTCCCATAGTATTTGCATTGTTGTGTTTTTATTGTCATTAGTCTCCAGAATATTGTTAATTTCTTCTTTGATCTCATTTATAACCCAATCATTGTTTAATAACATGCTATTCAACTTCCAAGTGTTTAAATTTTTTGGAATGTTTTTATTGTAGTTTATTTCTAATCTTATGCCATTGTAGTCTGAGAAAATGCTTGATATGATTTCAATCTTTTTGAATTTGGGGAGACTTTGCTTGTTACCCAATATGTGGTCTATTTTTTAGAATGTTCCATGTGCACTTGAGAAGAATGTATATCCTGTAGCTTTGGGGTGAAATACTCTGAAGATGTCAATTAGTTCCATCTGATCTAGGGAGTTATTTAGAATTGCTGTTTCTTTGCTGATTTTTTTGTCTAGAGGATTTGTCCAGAGATGTCAGTGGTGTATTAAAATCCCCTACTATGATTGTATTGTTGTTGATCTCTTCCTTGATATCCTCCAGGAGTTTTTTTTTTTTTAAGTATTTAGGGGCTCCTGTATTAGATGTGTATATGTTTACCAGAGTTATATCATCTTGATGAATTGCTCCTTTCAGTATTATGTAAGTGGCCTTCCTTATCTCTTGTGATAGCCTTCACTTTGAGGTCTATTTTATCAGATATAAATATCACCACCCAGCTTTTTTCTCATTTCTATTTGCCTGAAAAATGTTTTTCCATTCCTTCACTCTCAGTCTGTATGAATCCTTTGCTGGGAGGTGGGTCTCTTGTAGACAGCAAACATATGGGTCATGTTCTTAACCATTCAACTACCCTATGTCTTTTGATTGGTGCATTTAACCCATTTACGTTTAATGATATTATTGACAAGTTCATGTTTGTTGTCATATTTTTCCTTAATGTTTGTATTTTTTTCTTGCCTTTCTCTTTCTTCTTTTTACAGCAGTCCCTTTATCACTTCTTGCATAGTTGGCTCGGTAGTGATAAACTCTCTTAGCCCTTTCTTGTCTGTAAAGCTCCTGATTCCATCTTCAATTATGAATGATAGCCTTGCTGGGTACAGTATTCTTGGGTTCAGACCCTTGTTTTGCATCATTTTATATATTTCATTCCATTCCCTCTGGCCTTGTGTGTTCCTGTTGGGAAATTAGTTGATATTCTAATAGGAGATCCCTTGTAGGTAACTTGCTGTCTCTCTCTGAGATTCTTTAAGATTCTTACTTTGTCATTAGTGTTCACCAGTTTAATTGTGATGTGTCTTGGTGTCGAATCAGAAAGGGTATATGCACCCCTATGTTTATAGCAGCACAATTTACAATTGCTAAGATTTGTTAATAGCCTAGGTGCCCATCAGCAGATGACTGGATCAGAAAACTATGGTACATCTACACAATGGAATACCATGCTGCCATAAAACAGAAGGAATTCTTACCATTTGCAGCAACCTGATGGAACTGGAGATATAAAACAGTGAATGAAAAAAAAATACCACATGATCTCACTCATTTATGGATAATAAAGAACATTATAAACTGATGAACAAAATGATAGATACAGATGCAGTAAAGCATCAAACAGACTGTCCAATTACCATGGGAAGGTTAGGGAGAGGTGGAGGAGATAAGAAATCAATTAAAGGACTTGTATGCATGCATATAAGCATAACCAATGGGCACAAGACACTGGGGATGGGGGCATGCATGGGATTTGGGTGGGAAAGGGGTAATGGGAAGATATGTACACATGTAAAACATTAATTTAAAAAAAAAGAAATCTGACAAAAGAAATAATCCAAAAATATGAAGATAGTGTAAGGAGCATCTTGGGACATCTTCAAGCGTACCAACATCAGAATTATGGGGGTGCCAGAAGAAGAGAGAAAGCAAGATACTGAAACCCTATTTGAAGAAATAATGACAGAAAACTTTCCCTACCTGGTGAAAGAAATAGCCTTACAAGTCCAGAAAACACAGAGAAACCCAAACAAGAGGAACCCAAAGAGGACCACACCAAGACACATGATAATTAAAATTTTAAGAACAAAAAACAAAGAACCTTAAAAGCAGCAAGAGAAAAAATAGTTACCTACAAGGGAGTGCCCTTATGACTGTCGCTGATTTGTCAACAGAAACTATGCAGGCCACAAGAGAGTGGAAAGCAATATTCAAAGTGATGAATAGCAAGAACTACAACCAAAATTACTCTATCCAGAAAAGCTATAATTTAAAGTTGAAAGTCAGATAAAGAGCTTCACAGACAAGAAAAAAACTAAAGAAATTCATCACCACCAAACCAGTATTATATGAAATGCTAAGGGTATTCTTTAAGAAGAGGAAGGAGAAGAAAAAGGTAAAGGTATAAAATATAAATAACAAACTGACAACAAATATATATCTATCAACAATTGAATCTAAAAATCAAATGAATAAAATATCTGATGAACAGAATAAACTAATAATAGGAATGTAAATGGATCAGACTGATCATTCTCAGTGTGGGGGTGCTGAAAGAGATCAGACAAAGATCTTATATGCATGTATATATATTCTCTGTATGCATACATCAATAGGGTGGTGAGGACCTGGGTAAGCTGGAAACTGAGTGGAGGGAAGCTATGGGGGAAAAAATGATGAATATCTGTAATAATGTCAACAATAAAGATTGATTTTTAAATTTTTAAAAAATTCATAAAAATAAATAAATAAAAATACTGCTTTTAAAAACACTGAGGTCCAGGTCTTAACCCCAGATATTCTGATATGATTAGTCTCAGGGATAGCCTATGCATTGGAATTTAGAATTTTACTGAAATTATTCAAATGTGTATTCACAGGCCACTGAAACCCATATTTAAATGTTCTCTAGGAGGGAGAATCCAAGATGGCGGCATAGGTAAATACCTACACTGCTGCCTCGCACAACAATTTCAAAACTACAACTAAAAGACGGAATGGACATCATCCAGAACCACAGGAAAGCTGGCTGAGTGGAAATTCTACAACTAGAGGGAAAGAGAGGGGCTCACAGAGAACCAGAGGAGCTGCAAAAAGCTGAGCTACGGAGACGCGCGCGTGGAAAGAGTGGGTGCTGAAGTACCTGGCTAGTTTTCTCTGGCAGGAGGGAAACGGAGACTCTCAAAGGCATTGAACCCATTATCCTACTACACTAAACCCCAGATCCAGCCGAAACTCATAGTGAGGAGTTTGGACTGTGAAAAGGGAGAGGTGCATGGAAATTTAGGGGAGTTGCAAAAGATCAGAGTTCTGGTGGCACACACGGCACTCCGCAGAGGACAGATTGCTGATTGTGCCACTGGCTTTTGCGAGAGGGCGGGATACAGCCCCTCCCAACTGTGCCACTTCTAACTCCACTAAGCCCCTGTTTCGGGTGAAACCCTAGGGACCTAGACTCATGTAGTCCTGGAGCCCAGGGGAGCTGGAAAGGCAGTGGTCTAGAGGCACTGTGCACGTGCACAAGGACCGCTCCAGCGATTAACCAGTCATGTGAGACTCAGAGGCCATGGTGGGCAGGGCTGACTGGAAGGCAAGGCAGTCCCTTAAGCCCTGAGACTCCACCCATTCCAAGCTCAACAGGGAGGCTTCTGTGGTTTAGCAAGACTGGTATCCTAAGGCTGAATCCAACACAGAAGTTCTCCCAGCATAGTGAAAATGCCGAGTCAAAGGAAGGGATCACAAACAAAAGAAATGGAGGAAAACAAACAACTGGATATAGAGTTCAAAACCACGCTTATAAGGTTTTTCAAGAATATCCTAGAAAAGTTGGATAAAGTTAGCGAGAGCCAAGAGGAGATGAAAAAGGACCAACTAGAGATGCAAAAGATCCAACTAGAGATGCAAAAGATCCCAAATAGAGATGGAAAAGGACCAACTAGAGATGGAAAAGGTCCAACTAGAGATGAACAAGGACCAACAGAAATTAAACATACACTGACTAAAATAAAAAAATATTATAGAGAGTCCTAATAGCAGACTAGAGAAAGGCAAGAATCAAGTCAAAAATTTGAAATATAAAGAAGCACAAAACACTCAACTAGAAAAGCAAGAAGAGAAAAGAATCCAAAAAAGTGAAGATAATGTAAGGAGCCTCTGGAACAGCTTCAAGCGTACCAACATCAGAATTGTGGGGGTGCCAAAAGAAGAGAAAGAGCAAGATACTGAAAATCTATTTGAAGAAATAATGACTGAAAACTTTCCACATCTGGTAAAAGAAATGGACTTACAAGTCCAGGAAGTGCACAGAACCCTGTATAAAAGGAATCCAAAAAGGATGACACCAAGACACATCATAATCAAAATACCAAGAGCAAAAGACAAAGAGAGAATATTAAAAGCAGCAAGAGAAAAATAATTCATTACCTACAAGGGAGCACCCATAGGACTGTCAGCTGATTTCTCAACAGAAACAATGCAGGCCAGACGGGAGTGGCAAGAAATATTCAACGTGATGAATAGCAAGCACCTACAACCAAGAATACTCTGGGTACCCAGCAAAGCTATTATTCAGAATTGAAGGGCAGATAAAGAGCTTCACAGAGAAGAAAAAGCTAAAGGAGTTCATCAACTCCAAACCAGTGTTATATGAAATGCTGAAAGGTACTCTTTTAGAAGAGGAAGAAGAAAAAGGTAAAAGACAAAAAATTATGAACAAATACATATTTATCAGCAAGTGAATCTAAAAATTAAGTGAATTAAAAATTTGATCAACAGAATAAACTTGTGAATATACTAGAATCAGGAGCACAGAAAGGGAGTGGACTGATAATTCTCAGGGGGAAAGGGATGAGAGCTGTACAGGGAGAGACTGGGCAAAAATCATACACCTATGGATGAGGTCAATGGGAAGGAGATAAGGGCAAAGGGAAGGGGTGGAGTTTGGTGGAGTGGTATTATGGAGGGGAAGAAAGAGAAACAAATGTAATAATCTGAATAATAAATATTTAATTTAAAAATAGTGTTGTCTAGGAGAGTTAATTCTTGCAATAATTCATTCAGGTGGATATCAAATAAATAAGACAACATCCTCAAGGTGCTTGTCTCTTCATGAAAGAGTCAGACATAAAACAAAACAATTGCAGTATTTTAATAAGGCTTATAGTAGAGATATAATCCAGATGCCAAAGCCACTATCCCACCCTTCCAATTTGAAGGATACCATTTGTTGTCAGAGTTGAGAATATTTGGTCATACTTTCTCTATGCCAGGTGACTGTTTCGAATTGATCATGATTCTTCAGCAGGTGAATTTTTCTCTAGGGCAGTTCACTAGAAAATTATATGCTCCCTTCCCTTGAGATCCAGGACATATGAGGAACAACAAAACAGCCTATGGCAAACCCTGTTCTTTGTTTTTTTCAGATGTCCTTCCACCCACCTCTACCACCTCTATGCAACTATAACATCAATTTTGTGTTCAGGTAAATATCAGGAAAATTAGACTTTCTCCTGCTGGTCCAAGAGTTGAATCATGATCAATTTGAAACATAGTAACACCTTTCCACTTTGCCAGATGTGGTCTTTCCCACACTTTCCTCATAAGTAGAGTTAATCAGTGACACCTTTACAGTCAATAGGCTAGAAGGGGAAGTCTGAAAGTGGGCTTCTCAGAAGACTTTTCCATGACAGAAGGAAACTTTTCACCTTTTTCTCTCTTTTCCTATCTTAAAAGAAGATGCAGTGTGGGAGCTGAGGCAGATATCTTGAGATCATGAGGCAACAAGCATAAGCACAAAAATACCAACATGCTGGGAACATAGCATGTGAAAGTGAAAGAACCTGAGCCCTCTATTGTAACAGGGAATAAAAACTTTATACTACTCTAAGCATGAAACTCAATGAGAATAAAATGTACTAACAAACTGATAAAATGAATTCACATACTGATAGTTTCCTTATAAGCATATTGCAGGCATTCACAGTTCCAGTTCCTACTTGTACAAAAAATGGCTTTGACCATGACTTCAGTTAATGCAGATCTCCCAGCTGCAGGAATTTGGCTGGCACTAATCAGTTCCAGTATGCTGCTATTAAAGATCCATATTGCACATCCATTGCCCCTCCCCCTGATCTCTTCATTCTTTGTGCCTCTCTTCCCCTATAAAAACTCTTGCTTGCACTGAAATATTAAGATTGTCTTTAAGGCATGAGCCTGCCATCTTCTCAGGTTGCCAGCACCTGAATAAATCACTTTCCTTTTCACCAGCACCTGTCTCACGCTGTTGGCTTTCATAGGGCAGGCAGGCTAACCTTGGTGTTGGTACAGTATGATGCTATTGAGCCTCTGTTCAAACTCGGGACAAGCTTCATCCAGATTTCTTACTCTAGGCAAAATATAAATCCCTATTGTTTTAAGCTACTCTTAACTGGATTTCTTCTAAGGCCAAAATCATAAATAACTAATATATAGCCCTTTTTTCCCACATTGTTCTTTTTGGCCTCCAGAAAATTAATCATGTTAGATATCAATGTAACTATGAAGTTCTTTACTGAAGGGAAGTTCAGAAGAGAAATATACTGTGGGATGGACAAAATTAACATTCTGGCTAATATGGGCTTTTATTAATTGAATTTATTGGAGTGATATTGGTTAATAAAATTATATAGGTTTCAGGTATATAATGCTACAATACATGATGTGTATAGTATTGTATTATATGTTTACTACCCTAAGTCAAGTCTCCTTCCATCACCATTTATCCCTCCTTTACCATCTTCTACCTACCCTCTTTTCCTTCTGGCAATCACATATTATTGTCTGTGTCCACAAGTCTTTATTTTTTCTTGGCTTATGTATCATTTACCTGAGGCATCTCCTTTGTGAAGGAGAGTGACCACCTCATAGCTGTCTCTATTTCTGATTAGCCCCACTGCCCTCGAATTAACAGCCTTGCTATGAGGGTTTGCACTGTTAAACTAAGGAAAGATATTTCCCAGGATCCTATTTCTTGTATCCTTCTGAGAGCTGTTGGATATAACTTGCACAAGATTTAAAAGGCAGAAGTAAAGCAGTGACCATTACACTCTGAAGGTCACTTCTGACAGATACAGAGCAGGATAGGTACAGAAATAATGAGAAGATTCCATTTCATCCTTGCTCTCTTATGTTCTATGCCCAACCCTTCTTTCCAAATGCTGACCTCATTGATCCCAAGCCCACCATCAGACAACTGGCTGCAGATCCACCAGACACAGTAACCACATAGAGCCAAAAGCTTACCATAGACCTTTCCTTTCTCAGTCCCACTTTGGTGGCTAGACATGGTTGGCTTCTCAGATGAACCATGAGTCATTTATTTTCTGATATTGCAACTCTCCTTCTAGATCTTCACTTGTCCAGTTCCTCAATCATATACAATCTAATGCCTCTAGTAATTCCCTATTACATAACACTCGTAGTGCCTCTGCTGCCCTAATATTCCTGTTGTTCACTCCCTACATTATACATAAAATGAGCCTATTCCCAATTTCTTCCTCAAACCAGGTGGTGAACAATGATCTTATTCACATCCTATTTCAGTTCTTCAACCAAATTGAACATTATGTCACCCAATTCTAGTTCCAGTTTCCCTTCTGTGACAGTGGCAAGCCAGCTGATTCCCTCACTAGGCGACCAATTATATAAACACCTCTTAGTGACAAACATTAACTTTCCCTGGAGACAATTAAGTCTTCATGTAGAAAAAAAATGTGTCCAATAATAGATCTCTGGCTTGCCATAGAGAAACATACGGCAATTCATTTCTTTCAGATAACTCATTTCTTTTAGGAAAAACTGTGGTTCTGTTCAACTGGACTGAGACCAAGCTCATAGTCACACAGCTGCACAATACATTCCCTGTAATAGCCCCATATCAGATTGCACCCTTTCAAATTAAGAGTCTCTCTTTGATGGTAAAATTGGGGAAGAAGGGTTATTTGGCAATTTTTCCCACATGGATTATGAAAGGAGACTGGAGAAAGTACTAAAGATAGAGTGGTAATGGTATCTGGGGAAAGCTGGAAAAGGTATCATCCAGGAGATTCTATTCTTAGAGAAGGGAGATTTTCCCAAGTTGAAAATCTGAGTGTATCCATTCCTATGTTCACATAATAAGTATTAGAATAAGAAATGGGCACAGCATTATTTGAATCTACTCCAATTCCTGCTTCAGACAAACTGGGACACTTCAGCAGCTCCTTGCAAGGGAAGAGGAGGGAGATAATTATCACAGCAGTTCAATAAAATATCAATCTTGTTTTATTACACAGTATTTTTGTCACAGATTTTTAAACACTAGAAGTCAATGAACCATAACTCATAATCATTTTAGTAAAATATTAAAGGTTAGCACAGTAACCTCTTTGCAATCATTTTTCTGAGGGGAGACAAGAATTGTCATTTAAACTTTTCAAAGCTTCCAAAAATAGATATAACTTGACCTCCTAGAATAAAAACAAACGACATCAAAAGCAATCTATTTGAGGAGAGAAAAATGGCGGTGGACTAAACAGATGCATCTGGAGCTTTGTCGCTGGGCAGAAGGAGAGAGAGCGGCTGAGAGTCAAACTGGGAGTGTTTGGTGGCAAGTTAAGAGTCAGTTATCCTCCAGGAGAAGGTGGGGAACTGCTGGATGGGGCTCTCCCAGCCAGACTGCCCCACTGCCAAGGGTTTTTTGCCCGCCCGAGCCCCCAGCACGAACGCTGAGACCGCGCCATCTTTCAGAGGGAGGTAGATGTCTGCAGCCATCTGAAGCCTGCAGCTGCGCACACATCAAGCAGCTGGAGACCCGGGGACCCAGAACTCTGCTCTCCAATCGGCACGGACAAGCAGCGGACTCAGAGATCCACGGAGCACATGGAGAGGTCAGATTGTGCCTGGGATAAGAGGGAGGTGGATGTCTGCAGAGGTCTGGAAGCTGCGGCTGACGGAGGCACCCACCGAGCAGCCGGGGACACAGAGCATGGCTTTCCAGAAAGCTCGGGGCGGTGGATTCGGAGATCCACGCAACTCGAGGAAGGGTCAGATTTCGCCCGGGGCAGGGTGAGGTCTCCTACCCCCACACAACAGAGACGCGTACGCCTTGGGAGCCTGGCTGCGGGAAAGCTGCCTCTGGAGAGGTTCCCAGAGGTGGTCAGGGCGTGATCCCTAAATGTGGAGGCAAACCCTCTGAGCTGTTGACGGAGGAGAGCTCTGGAAAACAACTCCTTTATTTTTTTTTTCCTTCTATTTTTTTTTTTTTTCTTTCTGGGGCAGAGGGACAGCCTGGGAGTTATTACAGTGTCCCAGCTGCAAAACCCCCACAAACTGGCTTTGAGAACCTCAGAGTAGCAGGACCTGAGCACAGCCTAGAGAGGTCCCTGCTTTGTCTCAGAGATCAATTCTGAAACACTGCCACCCAGTGGATAACACACAGAATAATAGTGGAAGTGAAGGACCATCCTAATTTTTTTTTCTTTTTTTCTTTTTCCTTTTTTCTTTTTTTTTCTTTCTTCTCTTTTTTTTTTTATTTTTCATTTTGACATATTTTAATTAAAAGACTATTTTTTTTCTTTCAGCATCAATTGATTTTTCCTTTTTAACTATTACATTTTTGTTTTAAACTAGTATTATTATTTAATATTAGTACTTTACCTTTTTGGGAAAAAAGTGTCATTTTGTTTTCTATTTATTTTATTTTGGGATTAGAGTTCTACATTCTATTTTCACCTTTCCTTTGCATAATATTACTCCAACTCAACTCTACCTTTATGCCAACACCTTCCTCCTAATTTTCCCCATTTTGTTGTCTTAGTTCTCTTTCACTTTTCCAACTTTAGATTCTCCCTATTCTTTCTCTTTACCTAGTTAAAATTTCACCCCATTTATATATCTAATTTCAAATCCCCTACTACAAGTCCACATAAACCTCTCTCTTCTTGCCTTCATTAGCCAAAAAGTTGTGTTTTTTTTCTCTAAGTCCTTTTGCTGCTATTTGCCTAAAAAGTGATTATATCGATTTTTTGAAATTTTTTGTGAGATTCTTTTAGTTTATTCTACTTGTTTTATTTTGCTTTTTGCTTGCTTTGTTTTCTACCTCTCTTTTCCCTCACCTCCCTCGATACCAGTTGCTATTTGCAGTTTACATTAAGCTCTAGGTACTGGATGCTGGCCTTTATTGGGATTAGTGACGGTTCTATTGGAGTTGTCTCTTGACATCTATATTTTGTTCCCCCTTTCTCTCTTATACGCTTTCTTTTCTCTCTGATTTTTTTTCTCCCTCTTTCCTTCTCCTTTTTATTTTCTTATTTTATTGTATTTTATTTTTTTGTTCATTTATTTATCTTTTTTTTTCTTTTTTCTCTCGCTCTCCCAATTTGATTGGGCATTTCTTTCTTTTCTTTTTTCCTCATTTTCCTCTTCTTCTTTCTCTATTTACCCCTAATTTGTCCTCATTGGTGGTCACATTATTTGTGATTATTAACATCCTAAATACATTTCTACTCAGCGCCTTGCGTGCTGTATCTGGTCGTGTTGTAGTTTGTGCTTCTCAATCAATGTAGGAGAGAGTACTACATAACCAGACACCCGGAGAAGAAAGACCATGGGCAGAAAAAGAAACAGCCCACATAAGACAGAAAGGCAGGTTTCACCAGAAAAGGAAGTAAATGAAATAGAAGCAGAAACAAGCCTGCCAGAGAAAGAGTTCAGAGAAACGATCATAAGCTGGTTTAAAATATTGGAAGACAAATTCGACAATATGGGTAAGAACCTAGAGGAAGTGACGAAGAGCCAAGAGGAGATGAAGAAGCAGCAAGAAGAAACGAAGAAGAAACTAGATGAGGTGCAGAATAAACAAGAAGAAATGAACAATGACATCACTGCTATAAAGAACTCAACAGAAAACATCAAAAGTAGACTAGAAGAAGCAGAGGACCGCATAAGTGAGCTAGAAGACACGGTAGGAAAAAATACCTAAGTACAGCATCTTCTAGAAAAAAAAGTTAAAGAGCAAGAGGAGAGCCTAATGGAACTTTGGGATAACATGAAACAAAACAACATCCGTATAATTGGGGATCCAGAAAGAGTGGAAACTGAACAAGGATTAGAGAACGTGTTTGAAGAAATAATAACAGAAAATTTCCATAGTATAGAAAAGAAAAAATCCACACAAATCCAAGAAGCTCACAGAGTTCCAATCAAAATGAACCCCAACAAACCCACACCAAGGCACATTATAATTAAAGTGGCAAACACCAATGACAAAGTAAAAATACTAAAAGCAGCCAGAGAGAAACAGAAAGTTACCTACAAAGGAACCCCCATAAGGCGAGCTACTGACTTGTCAAGAGAAACTCGTCAGGCTAGAAGGGAATGGAATGAAATATACAAAGTCATGCAAAGGAAGGGTCTGAATCCAAGAATACTGTACCCTGCAAGACTCTCAATCAAAATTGAAGGTGAAATCAAAAGCTTCACAGACAAAAAAGGAATAAAGGAATTTATTACCACCAAACCAGCAATGCAAGAAATGTTAAAGGGTCTGCTGTAATAAAAAGAAAGAGGAAGTGAAGAAGAAGCTCGGGGGTAAGGACTAAAAATGGCAACAGATAAGTACTTATCAATAATAACTTTAAATGTAAACGGATTAAATGCTCCAATCAAAAGACATAGAGTAACCAAATGGATAAGAAGACATGATCCATATATCTGCTGTCTGCAAGAAACCCACCTCAGGAAAGGAGAGCACAGAGATTGAAGGTGAAGGGATGGAAGATGGTATTTCAAACAAATGGAAATGAAAAAAAAGCTGGGGTTGCAATACTTATATCTGACAAATTAGATGTCAAAGTGAAGGACATAATAAGAGATAAAGAAGGCCACTTCATAATACTGAAGGGAACAATCCAACAAGAAGAAATAACTCTGGTAAACATATATGCACCCCATATAGGAGCACCTAAATACATAAAAAAAACTCTTAGAGGATATTAAGGGAGAGATTGACAGCAATACAATCATAGTAGAAGACTTTAATACCCCACTGTCACCATTGGACAAATCCTCTAAACAAAAAATCAGCAAAGAAACATCAATCCTAAATGACTCACTAGACCAGATGGAATTAACTGACATCTTCAGAACATTTCACCCCAAAGCCACAGAATATACATTCTTCCCCAATGCACATGGGTCATTTTCAAAGATAGATCACATATTGGGTCATAAGAAAAGTGTCTTCAAATTCAAGAAGATAGAAATCATATCAAGCATTTTCTCAGACCACAGTGGCATAAAAGTGGAAATCAACTATAATAAAAACAATAGAAAGAAATCAAACACATGGAGACTAAACATCATGCTATTAAACAATGACTGGGTAACCAGAGAGATCAAGGAAGAAATAAAAAACATCATGGCAACAAATGACAATGACAACACAACAATACAAAATTTATGGGACACAGTGAAAGCAGTCTTGAGAGGGAAGTTCACAGCCCTACCTACAAGCCTACTGCAAAAAAAAAAAAAACAACAAAAAAAAACAGGAAGCAATGGTAATAAACCACCTAAACCTACAACTCAAAGAGCTATAAAGATAGCAACAAGAAAAGCCCAGTGTGCTCAGAAGGAAGGAAATAGTGAAGATCAGAGCGGAGATAAACAACTTGGAGACCAAAGAAACAATTCAAAAGATCAACAAAACAAAGAGCTGGTTCTTTGAAAGGATAAACAAGATTGATGGACCTCTAGCCAGGCTCATCAAGAAGCAAAGAGAGAAGACCCAAATAAACAAAAT